>JADBJO010016168.1:0-12500 GCA_016801955.1 Conus betulinus | reverse complement strand
ACATCCCATCAGTCACACAATCCGCACATGATCACAGACTCCACACCACAATAGCAGAGCCGACTGAAGGGCATCACAAGCCATTCCCTCCCCTGAAAAGTTTGCATTCTATGCGTCTGAAACGAATCACTTCTCCGTAGGTGTTGTCGAAGCGCTGTAGGGAAAAATGACTTTTTCATCAACATGTCTTTTGCTCTGACCTTTTCAGCGCTGTCCTATAGAACTGCTGTAATGGAATCCGCCAGACTCAGAGTGACGCTCTGTGGCACGAGCTGGCTCGCCAGACATCTCTCTCTCTCTCTCTCTCTCTCTCTCTCTCTGGGTGTGTGTACCGTTACTGTTTGTATCAGGATATGGAAAATACACGATCAACGCATCTGTCGCTGGAAAGTTGTGACGTTCGATCACCATGTTTAACTTTATACAGAGTTACTGGAGTGTAAGCACTGACGTTCCGGTGGTCATGTTAGGTGGGATACTTGTCATGTCACTTCGTTATTGACGTGTGAACGCCAACTTTACGGTGGTCACGTGGGGTGGAAGACACGTTGTCACCTGACACAGCGGATCCATGACTGGCTTCAGGATCCTGACGGTCCCCGCGGATCTCTACCCGAAGTCGTCACGTCTGTCCCGGGATCCTTGTCCTGCTTCTCACCGAGCCTCCTGAAACATCGGCTTGATCGTTGTCATGGCATCTTGCCCATCGACACAGAAACAAAAGAAACAACCGTTTGCCAGTCAGCAAACAAACAAACAATGTAGTGTGCCGTGCCACCTTGCCCATCGACACAGAAAGAAAGGAACAGCTGTTTGCCAGTCAAGAAACAAACAAACAGTGTAGTGTGCCACCTTGCCCATCGACACAGAGAGAAAGGAACAGCCGTGTGCCAGTCACAAACAAACAAAGCAGCCAGCTCCCTGCCAGAGGTTACAAAACTAAAAGACATTAACCAAAAATGAACATGACAATGTCTAAAAAAAAAAAAAAAATCAATATACGCATGCATATGCATATGAAACGAGAAATCGATAGAAGGGTGGTGAGGACTGGTGATCCTGGGATGGGTGGGGGGGGGGGGGGGGGATATATAGAAAGAGTCAAAATACAAGGGAAGAAAGAGACAGACGGATATGTTTTAGCAGGGGGAGGGGGGTCCACGCTTCTGCATGTGTGTGGCGTATTTTGGTTTCCTGTAGATAGACTGTAAGGAATGGCCTCAGGACTTGTGCTGTCGTCGATTGTTTAGCAAGCTGTATGTCGGGACTGGAACCATTTCAAGCATGAAATACATGTGCGAAAAATTGGTGGTAGTGTTGTCTTTTGGCATGGCGCGTGTGTTCACGGACAGATTCTTGAAAAAGATTTTTTTTAATCTCCTAGAAACGTAGAGAGAGAGACTAGAAACATCGAAAGGTAGAGAGGATTTGGGGGGTGGAAAACAGTTCTACCAATCTGTCAGCTCCGCTGGGGAGAATATGTCTGCATCAATGTCGTCTGTTTGTCCCTTGTTTGTCAGCAAGATGGCGTGTATCAAGATGGCGCACAAGTGGATGGAAAGATGCAATGGGATCTGCGGACGAACCATGACACTGGGGTGGAAAGAACCGTATCTATAAGACAGATCCGTGAAGCACATCTATAATGCAGATCCTTATGCAGATCTGTTTTAGTAAACTGCGATGTCGATCCACCATGCAGATCCGTGACGCAGGTTCCAACAAAAGAGGATCCAGGACCGTTCTGAAAACTTGTCAAACTGTACATGGCTCAGGAACACTGTGAAATAACTGTTCACGAATTGAAAATTGCCAAAAAAAGTTACACATTTTTCATGGGATTTAAGACCTTTCTAGGACTACAAACGTTGAGGTGTCGTGTGTTTCAGTTTCTATGAGAACATTTATGCATGAGAGGTAACTGTTTTAGTCCCTTTCCACGATTGCTTCCCTTGACAGGGGAAATCACTTTGCGTGGCGGAGTCCTGCGGCTTCCTGAGTGCCTGTATAGGTGTTGTTTCTGTTGTCGTGTTGTCGTCTGTATGTCTGTCTGTATTTGTTGTGTCATGTTTTTTTTTTTTTTTGTATTATTGTTTTCGGTCGATTAGTTTTTTTTTTTTTTTTTTTTTTTGGGGGGGGTGGGGGGGGGGGGGCGGGGGGGGGGGGGGGGGGGTAGAGAAAAAGAGGACAGAGAAGGGGGGAGCTCAATGAGGATGGTTTTAAAAAAAATGTCAACGGAATTCTACACTATTAATTGTTATTTCTGCTTCCAAGTGAGTGTCTCTCCACATTCTGACTGCGCCAAAGAGATCTGAGGTAAAACAAGGAATGAAACAGGGCTGACGACCCATCAGGCTATACAAGGATTTATGCCCCGTTGTCAAGAAAAGAAAGAGGAAGTGGTGGGCACGCACGCACGCACACACGCATGCACGCACGCACACAGGCACGCACGTCGCAAACGCTCGCACTCACACACACACACACACACACACACACACACACACACACACACACACACACACTGACTGACTGACTGACTGACAAACCACGTTATTGTCAGATTAACCCATAGTTGTACTGACATTTAAAAAAACTTTATGAAGAGAATGTCAACATTTTTCATTTAAAAAAAGGAACATAATTCACACACACACACACACACACACACACACACACACACACACACACACACATTCAAATACGAACACACCCCACGCCCTCACATACACACTACATACATACATACGCGCGCACGCAGGCACACACACACACACACGCGCGCGCGCGCAAGCAAGCACACGCACGCACACGCACGCACACACACACACACACACACACACGCGCGCACGCACACGCACGCACGCACGCACTCACGCACGCACGCACGCATACTAAGGGCCCATATATACTGATATCCAGAAACATCAATTATATGTGACCACATGTATGTTCAATACACTGAAGTCCAAAATCATCAGAGTAAGGTACACGCTGACATATTACTCGTCAGAGTCGAACAGCTTATGGGAGTATATGGACTGGGGGAAAGAGAAGAGGGAGGAAAGAAGTGGGAGGGAGAATGGAAAAGCCTTGCTTTACGTGCAATATAGACGCTGAACCGTACTGATATGGCATATGCCTTGAAAAAGAATTTTAACATTTCAAACATTCACGGATGGGAAGGGGAGAAAAACACACCACCTGTTGGGAGAGAGGCGGTGTGGTGTGGGTGGGTTGGTGGAGATGTTGAAAATATCTTCCAACTGGATGAGACTTAATAAGATAAACAGTCAACATTGCCAGATCCATCCGTTCCCATAACTAAGATTGAAAACACTAGACATAGCCAGCGAAAGGTTAAAGACGTGATCTCAATATAAAGAGGCTAAATGTGAGTAGTTCTTGTACTAGTACAGTCAATAAGAAATGAGGGACATCGAGAATATGACCACATGCACAACGCTGGTGCCGGTTTTAAATGTCTGCCTAACCATCCATTAACCCGCAGCCTAGGTACAAGGTTACGGTTTGGGATAGGCCCTGGGGGATTAGAACATTTTCTTGTTGGTTTAGTCATATCCCATCTGTGCTTCCGAGCTGAATCTTCAAGGTATTGTTTCTGTCTCATGTTCCAGATTGAACTTGTGAAAAATGTGATTAGCTTCAGATGAAGAAAGAAGGACATCACAATTCAAAACTTCAGATGTATTTCTTGCAACTTCCTTTGCATAAAATTCAGCTAGTCATTGCCACGTAAAAATGGAATGGCCCTGGGACCCATAACAAAGTTATAGCGGGACCCGCGTTATTTACTGATGAATTAGAAATAGTGCTTTCAAAATGGCAAATAACTCTGCTGTAAATATAGAACATCCTTTTAGAATTTGGAATTTCTTTCTAATGCTAGGCGCTGGTATTACAAAGGAAGCCCCAACATCGGAAGAATAAAAAGAGAATCATCCGTAAAAATGTGTAGATAGGAGTCGTATTTCATATCTATCAAGTCTTTGGCATAGGATGATAGTAACAGAAGATCTCCGTAAGCGTAGATGATTTCAGCTTGCTCTGACGATCACGAAGGGTGTGGAACAACATGGAACAGCGGTAATATCATCAAGAGACAGGTTACAGTTCTGAAACAATGGGGAAACACAATCACCTAAGGACATATACACCGCTATGTTAAGGATCTCTCTTGAAAATATAGGTACTTCCGTTCAGTCATTACTGAATTTGAGATGGTTCTAGCTCTCATTGTAAAATTACAGGCGCAATTTAGCCTGTGTTCATTTAAGGGTAACACACCAGCCTCCTTGTACGTCAAATCAATTGAAGTCTATCGGGGAAGTCCTACTGCAAATTTAAAGACTAACGTGTCAGTACTGGTTAGCTTGTGTAAATCTGTCTCTGCAGCTGCAGAAAAAAAGGCTTCTTGGCCATACCACAGAATTGAACGAACTAGCCCCGAGGTGACATGGACGACATAAAACCCCTAGTTAATCAGAGGTATACCAGAAAGCACACGTAATAATGCATTTTTTCCCTAGCCTTTTCTATAAGGTTATTAATATGTTTACTCAAAAAAAAGTTTTTAGTGGAAGATAGCACCGAGAAACTTAACTTGTTAGCTTGGGTATATTACAATATTATCAACCCTTATAGAGACAGCTTCTCTGCCTTCAAATTCAGTAGTTTTCTTTGTAAAAACAACAAAAACCATTTTGTGAGCAGACAAACCGAACCGATTTGATTTTTTTTTTAGTGAAAAATATTGTCAACTATTTCTTGAAACTGTTCAATGATTTTCTTTCTTTTGGTTTGATGTTCGCGCGCGCGCGCGCGCGCGCGCGCGCGCGTGTGTGTGTGTGTGTGTGTGTGTGTGTGTGTGTGTGTGTGTGTGTGTGTGTGTCTGTGTGTGTGTTTCTATGTCTGTGTCCTGTGTCTGTGTGACTGTGTGTGTCAATGTTCATGTCTGTGTGATGGGGTAGGGGGATGAAGAAGGGTAAGGAAGCGGTAAAGAGAAATGGGGTGGGTTTTTGTGTATGCCAGGACCAAGACTCTACCTTACATAATCCACACATGACCTTTCCTACGTACCCCCATGTACAGACCCACCGTCACACAACAGCACGCTTTTCCAGCTCTTCGCTGTTCGTCTGTGTTCACTACTTCCAGTGCTGCATAATTCTGTTGTCGGTGCCAGCGATAGGTTTTCTGTCTGGGGCAGCTTTTGGACGGGTCAGTCAGGATTGTCCCCTGCTGGGCAATGTCAACCCAGCCTTAGTGGTTCTGTGATGCTGAATGTTTGTGTATTAGCACTCTGTGCGGGCCCCCAGGACCAATGGACAGTGCCACGCACAGAATGGTGTCTACCTCACCGTGTGGGGGATGTACCCTGTACATCTCTTTGTCATCCCCGTGGGGCTCCCAGAGGTCGGCCGGCCTATAAACCAGTGGCACGACTTGAACATTTAACGGTCCCAGCGTAAAGTCAGACGTTAATGGACATTCTGACGCCCGCCCTCCCCTCGGTTTCTTTCTGTTTTTGATTCACCCTTTTAAAGGTAAAGTGATAGCAATATGGGGAGATTGACGCCAGCCCTCCACTCCTTTTCTTACTTTGTTTGATCACCCTTTTCAAAGTAAAGTTAGAACAATAGGGGATATTGACGTCAGTCATCTCACCCCCCCCCCCCCCCCTGCCCCCCGCTCCCCCCACCCTTTTTCCTTCATCTGTCTGATTAACCCTTGTAAAGGTAAAGTGAAAAACAATAGGGCAGGTTGACGTCAGTCATTCCATCCTTTTCTCATTCGGTTCTATTAAACCTTTTAAAGGTGAAGTGATGATAACAACAGGGGACTTTGGTTTGATCTTACTCGTTGGCCAAGAGGAGGTGGATGAGTTGCACAACATGAGTGGACATGAAGCTCAGTGGGTGTTCCTTCGGGAAGGGGAAGGCAAAGGTCCAGTGAATGAGGACAATTGGTGTTCCTTCAGGAAGGGAAGGGGTCCAGTGAGTGAACACAGTTGGTGTTCCTTCAGGAAGGGGAAGGCAAAGGTCCAGTGATGAACACAGTTGGTGTTCCTTCAGGAAGGGGAAGGCAAAGGTCCAGTGAGTGAACACAGTTGGTGTTCCTTCAGGAAGGGGAAGGCAAAGGTCCAGTGAGTGAACACAGTTGTGTTTCCATCAGGGGAGGGCAAAGGTCCAGTGAGTGAACACAGTTGGTGTCCATCAGGAAGGGGAAGGCGAAGTCCAGTGAATGAGGACAATGGGTGTTCCTTCGGGAGGGGAAGGCGAAGATCCAGTGAATGAACATAGTGGGTGTGTCCTTCAGAAAGGGAAGGCAAAGGTCAATTGAGTGAACACAGTTGGTGTTCCTTGGGAAGGGGAAGGCGAAGGTCCAGTGAGTGAACACAGTTGGCGTTCCTTCAGGAAGGGGAAGGCAAAGGTCCAGTGAGTGAACACAGTTGGGCGTTCCTTCAGGAAGGGGAAGGCGAAGGTCCAGTGAGTGAACACAGTTGGCGTTCCTTCAGGAAGGGGAAGGCAAAGGTCCAGTGAGTGACACAGTTGGCGTTCCTTCAGGAAGGGGTAGGCGAAGGTCCAGTGAGTGAACAGAGTTGGTGTTCCTTCGGGAAGGGGAAGGCAAAGGTCCAGTGAGTGAACACAGTTGGTGTTCCTTCGGGGGAAGGGGAAGGCAAGGTCAGTGAGTGAACACAGTTGGTGTTCCTTCGGGAAGGGGAAGGCAAAGGTCCAGTGAGTGAAACCACACCTGTCATCGAGGTTACTGCCATGATGCTCATTGACATCCCATGCTTCTCCATTCATCCACCCCCTTCCACCCCATCCCCAACCCCTCCAACCCCCTCCAAGCCTAGCACATCCACCACTGCCCCCATCGTACTGCCATACCCAGATTTATTCTTGAAGATGTTGGCAGACCACAAGCGGTTTATAGCAGAATGCCACCGTAAGGCTACACACCAGAAGAGACCCTGCACTGTCGTCTACTAATGAATTACCGGGGTATGTTTTCCACTGTTTGTCTTGTGGTTTGACATAAACATGTTTTGTCGTTTGTACGCCAGGGCAACAAGTAGCTAGTCTGAGCGGCAGAGCAGAGAGAGACATAGGGTGAGAGAGAGAGAGAGAGAGACGAGAGAGATGGACGAGAGAGAGAGAGACAAAGGGAGAAAGAGAGAGGGTTAGAGAGAGCGAAAGAGAGACAGAGGATGAGAAAGAGAGTGACAGAAGGTAAGAGAAGGAGAGAGGGGGGGGGGGTGAGAGAGAAAACACAGAGAGAGAGAGAGAGAGAGAGCTTAGCCTCTGTTTAATTTTGTTTCTGATCAGAATCATCTTAACCTGTAACAGGTAAATGGTTGTATTTTAAGTATCAGGAATACTAAATCAGTTTAACATACGTGCTCTCTCTCTCTCTCTCTCTCTCTCTCTCTCTCTCTCTCTCTCTCTCTCCTCCTGTCAGGACACCATTGCAAGAAATATTATCTGATTCGTCTATACTTCGTGCAGGATTTTCATATTCCCTCACACGTTGCAAGAAATGCAATGACACACACACACACCACACACACACACAAAATGGCGGCAGCGATCAGCAGCTAACGTCTTCGCTTCTAGGCTATAGTTTGTTTCCACCGGCATCAACAACAAATGACCAAATCCAGAAGTCACGCTATCTCAGCCAATTACCCAGTATTCAGTGGAAATCAAGATCTTGAAAATGAAAACAAGAAAAACGCGAAACAAGAATCAAAAACCCTCCGACGAGCTGACCAACAAACTCAGACGGAAAAGACTGGCCTGCACTGGGAACGGACACAGTCGATCGCGAGAAACGTACGATCTCTACATCCACGGATGCCTTCTGACCTGATAAATGAGGTCAGTGAATTGAAAAAAATGATTCTTCTTTGAATCAAAAGATTGAATCATTGAAAGAAAAAATTTGAAAAACAAAAAATGACAATGCTACGCAAATGAAAATCAGCGCATGTTCTAAAACCTATGAAAATGTTCAAAGCGTGAATGAAAAACAAGACTGAAATTAAAGATAGCTTGACTTACGCAAAAGTTACCGCTAAAATGCTACCGTCCTTCCTCTGGCCTGTGTAAAACCACGAATGAACGACTGTAAGGGGAAAAAAAGAGATAAAAGAACAAAGGGAACAGCCAATGACGTAATAACTACTGACGTCAATGATGCAGAGCATGAAAAGAACAAAAAGAAAACACCAGAAGGGAAAGCTCATAAAAATAGAGACCTGCCTGCAGTACTTTTACTTCAAGATTCCATCCTAAAATGGTGTTAGGTGTAGAATAATGGATTACATTATTGTCCAATCATAAAATAGAAGTGTATATTAACCTCCTTCGGAATTACTGTGGCCTGGTGGTTAATCGTCGGCTTGGTAACGGCGATTACAATAAGACGGCTAACTCGGTTCATCTTCTCTAGTGTTTTATATTTCTTTTGTGTGAATCTGATGTAAGATAACACATATGGTGTCAAAAAGTGGGATCAACGCAGAGAAGATGTGGAATCAGTGAAGAGTTAGAAACGCTGTGATTGTGTGAAAAAAAAAAAAAAAACGATAGTTTCTGCTAGTTACTCAAGTTAGCTCTGACGTCATGGCTGAACGGCCAACATCATGTCAACAGCCAAATTGAAACAGTTCACTGCAAATATACCAGCTCCAGCCAACTTGACTGTGGAAGTTGGGTTGCCAAACAATGGCGAAAATTCAAAAGGCAGTGGGATTGATTTTCAGTGGCAAGTAGGCTGAAATAAACGAAGAAACAGAATTCCCAAACAGCAGTTTTCCTCGCAACTATTGGGGAAGATGCGATGGATGTTTTTGACGGGATTTAGCTTTGATAGTGAAGCTGACAGTAAAAATTTGCAGAAAATAATAGCAAAATTTCAAATTTTTTGTTTTGGAGAAAACGCATGAATGCATTTGAAGCTTACAAGTTTTTCATTCCAGCCGACAAGAAGCCTCAGAATCAATAGAAGCCTTATGTCTCTGCTCTTTCGTCAGTTAGCGCTAAAACATTGTAATTTTGGACAACTTGAAGACAGAATGGATTCGAGACCAAATTTGTCATGGGTGAGCGAGAGAGATGTTCTAAGAGAGAAACATTTGCTTGAACTTGACAAGAAACTTGATCTAGCCAAATGTGGTGCATTGGCAGAGCCTATGAGAGTTCCAGACACAGGCACACTTGATGACAGTTCAGAAATGAAATGTACAAATTAACCGAATTCCCGAAAGGAAAAAGACAAATTGGTCGAAAAAAACAAAAGTATGACAAATTTCGTACACAGGAGCATAAGAAATGTATGCGTTGTGGCAGAGAGTCCGATGCATTGAAGAAATGACTGCCCAGCTAGAGATGCGAAATGCGGAATGTTTTTTCGAAAGGTCATCATGCAGTCATGTGTCGGTCCAGAAAGTCACACAATGATAGAGAAAAGCAAGAGGAATAATACTTGGTTCATTGTAGAATGTAAAGAAAAGATTGTGTCACGCCAATTAAAGAAGATTTTGGTAGCTACACTACAGGTGAATGGAACTCAGGTCAAATTTCGAGTGGATACGGGGCTGATGTCTCTGTAGTTCCAAACTGGTACTTCCAGAAGAATTCTCCTGTGATCAAGAGCACCAACAGAGTTGTTTGGTCCAGGAAAAACAGAGATCAATGTTTGTTGGAAAGTACAGTGCCACTCTCAAACAGAAAAGACAGAGACCAGTCCAGGATTCTATAGATAGTGGAAAACCTTCATGACCCACTACTTGGTAGACCAGCGATACAGGCACTTCATTGATTGAAGAGTGAATTCCACACAGCAATCAGCAAGTCCAGCCTCAAAATTTCCAAGTGTTCACGGGACTAGGAAAAATGAAGACAGTCTACAAAAATAGACTGAGAGAAAATTCACAACATCGCTATTACTCTTTACTAGCCCAAGAACGTCTTCCACTACCTATGAAGAAAAAGTACAAGAAGAACTGATTCGACTGGAGGAACAAGACATCTAAGGCCTGTTACTACACCGACAGACTGGTGCGCTCCGATAGGTTTTAGTACCGAAGGCAAACGGGAAAGTCAGACTTTGTGTTTGACCCTCACAAACTGAATGAAAATGTTCGTCGTGAGAAATTCCCTCTCCCTACAATGGGATCAACTCCTTGCGGAGCTGTCAGGAGCAAGGTATTCACTAAGCTTGATTGTACAATGGATCCCATCCAGATCCACTTGATGAAGAGTCAACAAGAGTTAACAACATTTATTACGCCGATTTGGAAGATTTTGCTACAAAAGAACTTCCCTTTGGAATCAACTCTGGGCCTGAAATTTTCCACAGGGAAATGACTCATATTCTTGCTGGAATTCGGGGAGTTATTGTTGACATTGATGCTGTTCTTGTCAGTGGTAAAAATCAAAGGAACATGATGAGAGACTACAAGCTGTTTTGCAAAGAATGCAAGAAGCCATATCACCTTGAATGAGAACATGTGTTTTTCTCAACTGACACAGTGAAATTTCTGGGTCACATAATCTCCCCTGATGGCATCAGAGTGGATCCAAGCAAGGTGGAAGCAATTACCAATCTTCCAAGACCTCAAAATGTTCCGGAATTGCGAAGATTTCTAGCATGGTTAAACCAGGTTGGGAAGTTACCCCAAATCTTGCAAACATTTCAAAACCTCTCCGAGCATCCTGCTCAAGCATGAAAATGAATGGACCTGTGGAGTCATCAGCAAGAAGCGCAGGCATTCAGAAACTCAAGACTCAATTGAGTACTGCTCCAGTTTTGGCACACTATAATCCCAGAAAAGGAAACAAAAGTGTCTGTTGATGCATCGTCCTATGGACTGGGAGGAGTTCTTCAGAAGGAAGGACAGAACGGGCAACCTGTAATGTATGCGTCAACGATCACTGACTTTTACTGAGCAAAGATATGCTCAAGTTGAAAAAGAAGCCTTGGCAGCTACCAGGGGCTGTGAGAAGTTTGCTGATTTCTTGATTGGACGGAAGAAGTCATAATAGAGACAGATCACAAGCCACTGCTGGCCTTACTCAAGAAAAAGCACTTGGATGAGCTGACACCCCAAGAATTCAACGTTTTGTCGGATGAGGTTGTTGCGTTTTTCCCTATGACATAGAGTACACACCAGCAGGAAGAACATCGTAACAGCTGATACACTGTCTCGGGCTCCGGGAGTGTTTCTGCTCACAGGATCATCACAGATGGAGGTCGACCAACAGGTTTGTCACTGTTTTAGTCGAGAATCTTCCTGTCACTGATCAACTCCGAGAGAAAATCCGCATCAACCAGGTCAAAGACAAAGTCTGCAGTCAAGTCATGAATTTCTGCAAGACTGATCTGTGGCCTGAATCAGCAAGACGAGATGCTCAGTTGAAACAGTACTGGTACGTCCGTCATGATCTTTCAATCCAAGAGGGATTGTGTGCTGTTCAAAGCCGAATTGTCGTTCCATTTGAACTACAGGAAGAGATGTTGCAGCGCATTCATGAGGGCCATCAAGGAATAGTGAAAATGCAGGGCACTGGCAAGACAGAGTATCTGGTGGCCAGGCCTTTCAAAACAAATAGAACACGAAAATCCATGATGTAGCATTGTGAAAAGGAACGCCGTCATCATCCTGAACCTCTGAAACCAACCCAACTCCTACTATCCCTGGCAAACGGGTGGGAATGGATCTTTTTGACTTCAAAGGTCACAAATATCTACTCATAGTAGATATTTCTCCAGATGGATTGAATAGCCCACCTGTCACAAACAACATCTACATCTGGTATAGGTCATTGTAAAAGCATTTTTGGAAGACACGGGCATTCCTGATCGTCTGTTATCAGACAATGGATCTCAGTTTAACGTCAAGAGATTTCAACAATTTGCAGAAACATATGGCTTTACACATTTGACAAGTAGTCTCTTCACCCTCAAGGAAATAGAGAGGCCAGAGAGAAGCTGTGCAAACGGTGTGAAAAACTTGTTGAAGGAGGCTGACGAACCCTTACATGCTCTTCTTAAATTACAGAGCTGCCCCTCTTCAACATGGACAGAGCCCGGCAGAGCGTTCTGATGGGCAGAAGACCTACGACCAGATTCCATCAATGCCATCAAACCAAGTTCCAGCCAGCAAAAATCAACAGCAGTTCAAAAAAGTGGATGCTCGAATTAAGGCAGCAACAGAAGAAGAACTTTGATCGCCGCGCACAAAGCAAAATCGCTACCACCGCTGAGAAAGGAGGAGAAGGTGTGGGTGAAAACTCCGACGATAGAAAATCAGTCGGCCTGGACCTTTCCTTCACCAGCATCCTATACAGTTCAAACGCGTATGGGATAAAATAAAAAAAAAAAAAAACATAGAAGAAAATCGGTGCCACTACGTCGACGACGCAGCAGTTGCCAGTCACGCTCAGGTCAAGTGTGTCCCGAAAATCAAC
>JADBJO010016167.1:35000-41333 GCA_016801955.1 Conus betulinus | reverse complement strand
GCAGTTTACCTTGATCTGAGAAAAGCTTTTGATACAGTTCACCATCATGGACTTATCAATAAGCTGGCTGGATACAGTATACAAGAAAAGTTTTTATCATGGATAGGTGATATTTTAAAATGAAAGATCCCAGTTCGTAAGTGTCAGTGGCATCCGTTCGTCGAAGGTGAGGGTGACAAGTGGTGTACCACAAGGTAGTGTCCTGGGACTAATGCTGTTTATATTCTTTATAAATGACATGCCTGGAGAGGTAGATTGTGATGTCAAAATTTTTGCAGATGATACCAAGGTTTACTCTCAGCAATTCGAAATACTGATGACAGAGATCATTTACAAATGTGTATACATAAATTGGTTGAATGGACAAATACTTGGCTGTTGCAATTTAATAGTGAGAAATGTAAAGTACTCCACCTTGGAAAGAACAATCCACATTATGAATATGTAATAAAAGAGAATGGTTTAACACGTGTACTGGACAGTACAGCTACTGAAAAGGATCTGGGGGTCACCATGGACCCATAATTAAGCTTTGATTCACATATAACAAATACTGTGAAAAAAGGAAATCAAAATTCTGGTCTGCTTTTGAGAACTATTACAAACAAGTCTCTTGAAATAATGGTTCCATTATTCAAAGCTTTAGTTAGGCCTATTCTTCGAATACAGGAATTCGGTATAGTGCCCCTACTTAAAAAAAGCACATAACTATGATTGAAGGCGTTCAACAAAGATTTACCAAGTGTATAACTGGTACTGGAGATCTTGGCTATGAGGAGCGTATGGCTCCACTTAGGTTGCCCAGCCTAGAATTCAGGCAACTAAGAGGTGATCTCATTGATGTATATAAGATCATGCACAATATGATCCCTGCACTACTGGCTAACTATGATGAGACTTCGAGGGCACAACTTCAAACTTAAAAAGCCAACTTCATAACTAACCAGTTCCACAGGTTTTTTTATGAATCATATATTATTAATCTATGGAGCAACCTTCCCTATGATACCATTTATGCATCATCAGTTAACGCCTTCAAAAATCAAATTGACAAAACTTTTTAAGGACCAAGTCTTTTCCATTGATTTAAATCTTTACTAAAGCATTAATAAATGTAGTATATACTATGCCTGATTTAACCAACGGACAGTCACTATGTGTGATCCAAAAGCATATTCATGCGCACTAATAATGAGGGAAACAGGCATTTAGCCTATAGCCAAACATTTCTGTGATTCTGTGATATGATTGAAAATGTTAGACACTGGAGGAAATCTACAATTTTGATTTTTTCATCTCTTGGTGACAGAGGGTTGAATCTGGATGGCATAGTTGAGGTCACTGGCTGCCGCTGTCAGCACTGCCATCAGTAGAACATATTACATGAATACAAGAGGATCATCTGCTGATGAAGACAAGCGCCAATCTTGTGCCAGTCTCATTGTGATAAGTGATTAATTGTTCTTCATTTTCCTTGTCCTGAGTGTTGTTTACCTTGCCTAAGAAAGACCTAAGAGGTCGAAACGCGTCGTGTTTTGTCCTGTGATTCGTTTGTTCATGTTTGGGAGATACAGTACTTGATTTTTTTTTTTTTTTTAATAGGATTTTGTCAAAATGATTCGTAAAGAAGATGAAAAAGCCTCTCTTCCTCTTTTGATTACACTTTAATTATAGCGTTAAATGTGACAATGCCCATGGATGTCAAATAGTAAATTATGGCAGTTGTCAATGCCATTCACGTCGTGGGGGTAATGGGCAATGCCGCAGAGTGCAAGTCCTTATATAACTTATCCCTTATATGTGTATTACTTTAGTGTCCTCCATCTGTTGAAAAATAACGTCTGTTTTCAACAATGACAAACCTGCATCAAAGGACAACTTCATCTCTCATAAAACGCACAACTGTGCTGGTAAAACGAGCCCAACTCAGAAGCACAGTGCACTGCACGAAGGTTTTGAAGTTCCTTTCGATCTCTTAAAAACGCAAGCTATTAGCCTCCCTTTATTTCGAGGTCTTTCGGCAATCTCCGGTGAATAGACGGGGAAGTACGGAATCAACCGACTGGTTTCCATCCGCAACCACATACATGGCGTTCTGGCAACAATAAACAATCTCCCGCGCCGACAAGAGACCATCAAATCATGACATCCACTTTGCGAAGAAACACTTTTGTGATCTCTGAGTAAGTATCCAGGCAGTAATTTGCTTGGCCAAAACCTTCTTAATATAGAAAAGATTGAAGAAAGCATATTAGGCATTGTACAGTGTATAGCTGATACGGTCTATTGGGGAGTTCGGCATTTGACTCGGTTGTAAATTGATTCTAAGAAAATACTTAAACTCCAGGTATGGAATCGTTTAAGCCGGAAAATGAGTGGCTGATGACACGTTAGGTCAGAATGGATTAAAATCAGTTCTTCTAGAAACCGAACAATATTTCTTGATAACAGAAGACACACTGGTGACTTCCCCTATGTCATATAAATAGTTTATATATATGTTGCCACTGTAGTATTTGTGTTGAAAAACATTCAGAGTGTATCAGAGGCAAAGTCGTTTCGTGTCGTATGACATACTTACTGTCAAGACGATCAGATAACTGAAGTACAAAAGGGTTGTGTCTCATGAATAACAAAACCAATATTGAAAGGCAAACATCAGGATCAGGATCAGGATCAGGGGTGTTGTATCAAAACAACTTAGCCTATTTAGGCTTTGTACACCCCTTCTGGATGTATATATCTTTTTTTTCTCTCGTGACCGTTGGTCCAGTCATAGGCAAGCTCAGTCCTATTATCCATCAAATTCATATCTAATTTTAGTGTAATAATTCATGTTTGTATGAGAGGTTTTTAAAAATGTTGATACTAGGTGCACGTTTGATGTTAACTGTTAGTTCATTCCAAAAACTGGTTACTCTATTAGTGAAAGTAAATTTTCTCAAATTAGTTCTGGAATATTGTTTAAACATCTTATCTTCACTGTTCCTTGTAACATTCTTCTGCACAAAAAAAGCATGCTTTATCAACATCATCAATTCCATAGATATCTTGTATGCTTGAATCAAGTCTCCTCTTATTCTTCTTGCCTTAAGTTTTGGAAGTTGTAGATATTTTAATCTTCCCTGATATGAGTAATCTTTTATATTATGAATCATCTTAGTTGCTCTTCTTTGTACCTGTTCTAGAGCTTTTAATTGTCTCTTTAGCATTGGATACCATACAGTGTTTCCATATTCAAGAATGGGTCTAAAACTAGTGTCTTATATAATTGTAAAAAAGTGTCCTTTTCTATAAATGTAAAGGTTCTTTTTATTATTCCAATCATTCTGTTAGCCGTATTAATACTATTTACAATATGACTGTCAAATAGCAAATTTTGTCAAAAGTCGCACCTAGGTCTTTCTCTTCTTTACATTTAGATGCTTTTATTTCCTTGTCCCCAGTTTTCATTATATACTCCTTTTGTGGGTTTGTTTTACCAATATGAAGCACTTTACATTTTTCTGCATTAAAATATAGGTCATGCCACGTCTCCCTTTCAAGTTAAATTAAACTTTTGAGATCATCTTCTGAAAACACTGTTGCATGTGTCATTTTGTCAAAATTTGCAATACAGCTTGTCTGTTCATGCACTCAATACTGAATAAATTAAATCAGTAGATGATTAACTAAATAATGAGAGGTAACAAATGGTATGAGTTTAACAAATGACTGATTAGTATACAAAATAGAATGTAACAACGCTTATATTTTTGCTCTCCCCTTGTTTCTGAACATCATGTGAACTGTCAGTAAATTGAAATTCAGTGTTCTTCACTCATGGTTGATGAATTATAAATTAAGTTTGACTGGTTTCACGATCCGCCATCCATAGGAAGAGAACTATCTCTGGCCTGAAGGTGTGGGATGGGTAGGGTCTCTTGGAAGTGGGTTTGGTAGTATCTGCTCATTTGCAGTTTGCTGTAAATTTGCCATGGTGTTCCTTGCAGGGCAGAAAGGACAGGAGAACTTTCTTCTGTGGGCCTCAGTGCTGTCATTTCTTGAAGTGGACTTGATGCTATCCCAATTTCTCTGGTTTACAAAAAATCTCAACACCCTACTACCTGTCATCATAAATATCTCCAACAGGTCTCTCCTGAGTGGTTCAGTCCCAGATGATTTCAAAACTGCAGTTGCAAAAACTCTTTTGAAAACTCAGTCACTTGGTCCAAATGAATTGATTTCCAACCAATCTCCAGTCTCCCTATCTTATCAAAAGTTTTAAAGAAATTAGTCCTCCATCAATTATCCCACCATCTTATGTCTAACCTTCTGAGTTTCCACCAGTCATTACCACGCTGGACATAGCACAGAAACTGCTCTTATCCAAATCTTAAACAATATTTTGACATCTGTTGATAACGTCAAAATATCTATTCTTCTCTCTCCGCAATCTGTCTGCACCTTTCAACACAGTTGATCATGAATTTCTCCTTTCATGTCTAATCACAAATTTTGTCATATGTGACATTGCACTAAACTGGTTCAGATCCTATCAGTCAAACAGAGAATGTTTCATCCTCAATAATGAGAAAGTTTTCTAAAACATCATCAGGCTTTTGCATTTGCCACGGTCTGTGTTAGATTTAGAGCTTTTCATAATGTACACAATGCGCATGACTGAGATCATCATGAAATGTTCACCAATGACACTCAGCTGGAACATTCTGACTCGCTAGATAACTATGATAGTCTCGTCAACATCTCTCAAGATTGTGTCTCTAATATCAAACAGTGGATATCTAATAATATGCTGAAATCAAACAATGATAAAACCATGCTATCCAATTTATGAATTACTCTCAAGCTCAGGATCCCCGTCTTCATTGTCAGTAGTCCTAAGCTCCACTGACATTGCATTTGTAATGTATGTGTATGACCTTGGCTTCTGTCTGGGCTCTGATCTCACCCTGAAACACCACATAGCCAAAATCTGCCAAGCATCCTTTCTTGAACTCTGTTGCATTGGTTCTATCAGCCCTTTTCTTGCAGAACAGGCCATGTAAAGGCTGGTGTCTTCCTGCATCTTGTCATGATTAATTTGTTGTAATGCTCTTCTCCTTGTACCTGCAGTTTTACTCCCACCACTACGACATGGTCAAAATTCCACCGCTTGCCTTATCTACATGGTGCCACAAGAACATCCATACTTTGTATCTCTTGAAGAAATCATACTGGCTCACAATAAGTCTGTTTGTCCACGATATAAAATTATCATGTATGAAGTGCCTGCCTCTCTCTGACCTGTTCAAAAAATGTATTCCTACACAGTCCCTCCATTCCTCCTCTGATGACCAATTTTTGTTAATCCGGTCATATAATCAAAAGCAGGACAGTTCTAGAGCATTTTCATTTTCTGCTGCGATACTGTGGAATTTGCTACCTTTCCAACTACATCATCACCCTTCCTTCCAGACTTTCAAGTCTGCGTTAAAAAACTAGCTGTTTAAACGGCAGTTGCAGAATACCACCTGAAGTAAAAATTTACTGAACAGCTACATGTCACTAGTACACTTTTCTTTTGTATGAATGAGCTGTTCTCCATGTTTTACAGTGCATTGTCTATGTATGTGACTCTGTGTGCCAGTGTGTGTGTCTGTGTCTGTGTTTGAGAGAGAGAGAAAAAGAGAGAGAGCATGCACGCATGACAATGCGTGTGTTTGTTAATGACTCATGAACACAGAATTATGTGTGTTAGTGTGTGTATGTGTGCGTGCATGTGTGTATGCGTGTGCAAGCGTGCATGTGTGTGTGTGTGTGTGTGTGTGTGTGCTGCGTATATTTTAGATATTGATTTGTTAAAACTTATAAAAAGCATCCTGTAGCCTGCATTGTTAGGCTGAGCGCTATACAAATTGTCCCCATTATTATTATTGCTATTGAAAAAATCCAAGACATGCGAGTCTTCCTGATGGCATCGCTCCAAAGCCTCAGGGGTTTTGCCTGTTAATCCTAGTCACTTGGTTTCCCATGATGTACTTTAATGAAAGCTTCATGGCTGTGGGCAGATGATATTGTGCTGTTTGCTGCCATCCATGGTTCTATTGACTGGGAAGTGTTTGAGGATTTCTGCAGCACAGTGACAGCAGATTAAGCATAGAGCAAACGTTCTCGCTTTCTCTTAGGGTTTGTAAAGCTGTGTGAGTTTAAGAGGACATCTTGACTGCAGGACTTGGAACAGGAGGGAAAAAGGGTCCAACTGACCTTAATGTGGTAGCTGGTCCATAGGGTGAGATTATAGGGCCCGAAACATCAGGATATATAATCTCACCCTAAGGACCAGCTACCACA
>JADBJO010016167.1:27500-30000 GCA_016801955.1 Conus betulinus | reverse complement strand
TTTTTGTGGAGACAGCTTAAAAACTGAATCAGCTACAGATTTTGGACCTTATGAAACTAAATCAGTTATGAAGTGAAAATTGTGAAGGTGGGTAATTTGATACTCACAAAGTTTCGCGAATGCTTGATATAGTCTATTCTCATATTTTGTATTGCCTTAAGTTTGCGTTGAATGGCCATAAACTATTCATTCTTGTCTGGCACAACTACCATAAGTGTCCTTTCATCCTGCAGATTGATGAATTCAAGGCTCAAGTGAGGCTGATGGGGGTTTGCAACGACTCATATGATTTGCGAGGTGCCCAGCGTGCCTACTTCTCAGCAACTCAGATGACCTACAAGATTGAGATGATGTCTTTCGGGCAGCAGTTGCTGTTTGAAGGTCGTTTGCACCAGGAGCTGAGTGCCTTGATGCTGGAGTACGGTTCCAATGCCTCAGCCTACAACTGGTCCAGAAAAGCCCTGCAGGTTTGTCTGTCTGCTTATAATGTAGATTTAACAGTTTAACTCTTCTGTCAAACGGGAATCTTGGGTAAGGTAGGTAGAGGCAAACACTTTTTAAAAACAAGAAACAAGGAGTGACATTTTTTTTTTTTCTGATAGTGACATTTTTTTTTTTCTGATAGTGAATGACATTTTTTTTCACTGATAGTGAGTTTTTTTTTCTGATAGTGAGTGACCTTTTTTTTTGATAGTGTGTGACTTTTTTTTCTGATAGTGAGTGACATTTTTTTCTGATAGTGAGTGACATTTTTTTTTGATAGTGGGTGACATTCTTTTTTCTGAGTGTGAGTGACTTTTTTTCTGATAGTGTATGACATTTTTTTTTTTTGAGAGTGACATTTTTTTTTCTAATAGTGAGTGACATTTTTTTCTGATAGTGACATTTTTTTTCTGATAGTGGGTGACCTTTTTTCTGGTAGTGAGTGACCTTTTTTTTCTGATAGTGAGTGACATTTTTTTTTTTCTGATAGTGAAACCAAGGGGGGTGCTGACCATGCCCAGCTGTCTAATATGTGTGCAGGTGAGAGGCACACAGAAAAAAAGAACAAGAAGAAATTAATCTTCCCCATTCATTGCCCTCCGTACTACCCCACCCCAAAAGGAGGTTCCAGTTCAGCTGGATCTTAAATTTGGCATACAAACAATAACAGAGGAAATGTACACACATGAATTAACATGAATTCACAAATGGTGTGACCTTTGGATCTTTCTCATTTAAATCTAAGGAACAAGAATTTTAGTGACATCAATTAGCGTTTGTTCACGAATGGCATAGCCTTTGTGTTTTTTTTTTTTTCTTTTTTATTATTGATAGGAGCAAAAATGATGTTATGTTCAGATCAAGGAAAAGTGACCAATTCAGTGTAACATGATGACATGAGCAGCTTTTGTTTGATCTACAACGAGTGGAAGAAAGAGGGATCAAGGACCTGTATGTGGCTGTATACAGGGGAGCTGGGTATGAGCGACATAGGATGAATTCCACTGTGCAGAGGTACAGAGGTGGGGGGACTGGGTAGGAGTGGGGAGGTGGGGATACAGAAGACTAGCGCAAAAGAAGAAAAAAAATAATCTGGACCCTGATTTAAAAAACATTTTTTGATTAAAAAATAAGTAAAACATTGAGAGAAAAAAATTCCGAAAGAAAAAATAAAAAGCACACAAAGAACAAGAAGCTAATGTGGTTATATTTGAAATAGTTGGCTTTATTGGCCTTTGTCAGTTATTGACCTCTTCCCCATATACCAGCACTTGAGTTCTTATAGAACTTTGATAGAACTAGTGCAAAAATAATGATGATAATAACAGTATTTATATGGCAGTTTATCTTGCACAAAAAGAATAATTCACAGGCTACAATGCTGTGCAGTAATGAGGGTCCTGATATTAGTATTCATACAGTGGATTCTCTTTAGCAAGGGAACAAGTAAAGGCACTTTCATATGTCATTCACACACATGTAAACCATACCTTTCAATATATAATACCCCCAGAATGAATTGATAAAGAAGTAATTAAACAAATGCCTGAACAGGCAGAGGGATGAATCTGGCTGGGGCAAAAAAAAAGAAATTGAGAATGGTTTTAAAATGTGTCCAGTGTTTGTTTTATGAGGGAGCAGGAGGAGTGGCAGTCGACTGTTGATTGTTTAAATCTGGGGATTCACAATCTGGGGATTCATGTACAGAGTGGATCTGATACAGAATGTAGAGAATGGATGCGGTTTAAACGGTGAAAACTGTCAGTATCACCGAGCTGAGTTGTGAAGGCATTTATATAGTAGAGAGTGCTAATTGTATACTTTATCCCAGATGAGACAGGTAGCCGACGGAGAGACTGCAAGGAGGGAGTGATGCGTTGAGATCTTTTGTTTCAGACAACAAGCTGAGTGAAAGGAATAGATGTAAGAAGTAGGCAAAGATTCAAAAGAGAAATACAGTATTCAATGCAAGACAGGATAAACTGCATGCGCGGGTCAGGCAGGTTGCTCTGTTCTG
>JADBJO010016167.1:0-20000 GCA_016801955.1 Conus betulinus | reverse complement strand
GAGCAGCCAGTGATGTGTCCACCCAGTCATTGTGGGACAGCTTCTTTTGCCACAAAGTAGATGTAATCTTCTAATTCTGTGCCTTATTTTGCTTTTTTTGTTTCACCAAGCGTGACAGTGGTTGTGCTATGTTTTGAGTTCCCGGTCTGTATCTCACTGTGAAGTGGTAGCTTTGTAATCTCAATACCAAACGCTTGGTTCACAGTGATGGTTTTGATCTCTTTGAGTAGATGAATCGAGCGGCTTGTGGTCTGTTTCAAGAACAAATCTATGCCAAAAATGTATTGGTGAAATCTTTCGCAAGACCAGACCAGTGCCAACATTTCTTTTTCAGTTTGTGAATACCTTCCCTCTACATCAGTGAGATTGCAGCTTGCATAACAGATTGGTTTATCTACTCCATTCTGTGTCTGAATCAAGACTGCACCTTAGCCAAAAGCTTGCATCAGGAACAGTTCTTGTTAGTGCTTGTGGATCACATCTGTAGCACTTCTTTTCACAAGATCACTACTGCTAGTACTAGGACGAGTTTTGTATTTGTGTGTCATGAATGTGCTTTCGTGAGTGTTCTTGTGTTTCACTGTACACACTAAATCACTGCTTTCGGTAGCACCCCGGCCTGGATCCATGACTTTCACTTGCTGTAGTGCACTCTCGTGCTCTCTGGCCAAGTCTACAGCCTGGGGCAGAGTCAAAAAAAACTTTCTTTACCTTGAGCCGTCTGTCACTACGCTTGTCAATCATTTGTTCGCGCACATTTTCCTCCAGTCTGTCGCCAAAGGTGCAATGTTTTGCTTGCTGCTTGAGTCTTGTTGCAAACTGCATGATCCTTTCACCTTGCTGAGGACACATCTGCCCAAACCCATGTCTGTCATACACACTATTCAATGCTTGCTTGAAATAGTTGTTCGGTTTTGCATTAACTTCTCTGTACGTCGTTCCCACGTCAGTCAAGGTCTCAGAAATGTCCTGCACTTCCAACCCTGCACAATGCAGAAACAGTGCACCCTTCTGTTCATCAGCGAGGTCCCCTCTTGCTACTAAGTAGTAGTCAAACCCATGTTTCCAATGCTTCCATCGGACAGATACTTGTGACGGGTCTCCCTTTGGATTGAACGGCTCTGGCGCCGTTATGTGACCTATGTTAGCCATTTTTTCAGGTCTGAAGTTTGACTTGAAAGTCACAAAAGTTGGTTTTCTCTCGTTGCCAATTTGTAGTGTTTGCAGTGCTGCCAGTTTAATACATACCAACTCGCATTCGAAATGCAAATCACACTGTGGGTGTAAAAGTCCAAAAACTTATATTTTACCAAAATGACTGGGTGGATACATCACTGGTTGCTCATCATCCAAGCTCTCGCACCCGACACTACACTTCTCTTCACAAGACCGAATGCGAGTTGGTACATGGTAAACTGGCAGCACTCCAAACACTACAGTGCTGGTATATTTTTGTTAGTTGTATCAAATGTCTATATAATCAGTCTTCATCAACACAGTTGTATACTTTTGTCTTATTTATTGAAAAAAGGGTCTTGAACTTGAGAAAGAAAAGTATGAAAATGTGATATTTTCCACAAATAAAAAAAATGAAACTTTTAGCACAATATCCTTACTTTCCAGGAATATGTGACTGTCAGCATTTGGTTTTATATTCATCAATTTTATCATGTTCATGCAAACTGTTTAAGAGTAGGTAATGCAAAAGTGAGTGGTAATTATATGATTTTACCAGTACACAAGGATATTTTTTTCAATATCCACATTACTGTTCAGATCAAAAGCATTTCATCTGTTTTTTGCACATTGATAGAGCCCAGATTGGGACTAGACCATAAGTTTTTTCACATTAACATAGCTTCTGTCATGACTGAAGTAATTTGGATGTCCTGTGGTGCAGGTATCTAGCGGTTATTATACTGAAGTATGCATGTATAATATTCATGCAGAAAAGGAAACATGAACTCAACTTTTGGAGTCCCTTATCTTTTTCGGCCTGTTTCCACCTCCTTCCACACACGCCTTTACACCTCAGCAAGGCCCTCGGTTGTGATGTTTTATGTTAGTTCTTCACAAAAAGGGAGACAACTATCAAAGGTCAGCACACATCATTGGTTGACGTAGAGAGGAACGAAACAGGTATGAAAAAGAAAAATGAAAATGTGATGCAGCCATCAAAATCTGTCTTGAAATCAGTGTTGATATGGATAGATATAATCATCATCACAATGTTTGAAAAGAAAAAAGGAGAAATGAGTTGCATAGTGCTACAATACAATACATTACAATCTAGCACAGCATGATAAAACACAGGTAATAAATAAAGATTGAGAAACAGCATTTCCCTCAAACTTGTGCCATTTAATTTCATAAACATGTTACTGTGACACGCATGGAATGAAAGAAAGCCTGACTGACCGAATGAAAAGTACACCCCCACCCCACCTGCCACCACCCCCACCCCACCATCTCCCACTAAATCATCGTTCAGAAAATCAAAGTGCAGTTACAGAAAGTGGAAGAGTGAAAGACTACTATCGATTCTTTGTTGACCTAAAAGTTTTCTGCAAAGAGATCAGTTGTCCCCAGGCGCAGTCATGCATAATCCTGCCCTTGTAAGACATGGGGAGCGCTGGGCTGGATAATTGGCTCAGGCTGTGTAGGTTATTGATCCAGGGGTGATCAGGCGACCTGCCAGAGTCCCAGATTGGCTCTGATTACCTGCCTGCCGTTCAGTGCTTGTCATCAATCTGCTTGATTGGGCCCCATGGGACATGTAGGGTCACTGTGAAGGGCCTGTCATTAGCTCAGTGTGCAGCGGCTTTGCTTACTCTGCTATACATGGGGTTGATATCATTTGGAGTGGCTTTCAGTCTTTTGTTTGTTTGTGTTTTCATGCACTTCTTTTGTATTGTTTTTTCTTGATTTCATCTACAGCGTATTTGTATAAGTATGGAGTGGGGACCAAATTATGGAGCATGAGATTTTTTCAAGTGTTTTTAAACAGGCTGTTCAATGAAGGAAGCAAACAAATGACAGTGCTGAAGCAACGTATTTTGACTCAAAGACCTTCTACACAGAAGGCTTGCATTACAAACAAACAAGTCTTCACTCCCACTCCCACACACAAAAATTAAAACAACGACAAAATGGTTTCACTTTGTTTTCAAAACAATTTTTTTGTTTTTGTTTGGTCGCTTTTATTTGTCCCCTTCTCTTCTCCTCTCCTCTCCCTCTTTCTTCCACCCCTTTGTCTACTCTGCCCCAACCCTCTGAAGTCCATACACTCTAAGAAGAGAGACAAAACACAAGATGCAAAGCATATAAACATACTCCCAGTATGGGGAGTTTGTGTTATACTCCCTGTTTGGCTAAGTATACTTACCATGTCAGACCATAGCATTAAACGGCTGTCAGTCAGCTCCGTCAGGCCGAAGTTTAGTGGCCAATGCAGTAATAAGATAGTCACGTGACGCCCACCCTACTTCCGCCTACGGAAGATGCCGAAGTTCGTGTACTGTACGTCATTCAATGAGGCCTGCGCGCAAGGCAAACCCCAGGGAACTTTTGGCGCTAGAGGGGAAGGTAGGGCGGGCATTAGAGTCTGACATGGTAAGTATACTTAGCCAAACAGGGAGTATAACACAAACTCCCCATTTTGGCGTCGTATATACTATACCATGTCAGACCATAGCAGAATTTAAAGTAATAGGAGGAGGGCCCGAGCGCCCTAATGGTTCCTGGGGTAGACCGATATGGCTGCATTGGCCGCCACAAATGAAATCCCTTAGAACCATCAGCCCTGGTCATGCGGATGTCCCTTAAATAAAAGTTTATGAAAGGGTTCTCCGAACGCCAGTAGGCTGCCTCCAGGAGATGGCGCACGGGGACAGAGTGCTGGAACGCTGAGGACGTGGCCAGCGCTCTGACCTCATGGGCTCGGGGGGTGACAGGGCTGGGAGGTCTTTGTACGCCTGGGCATAGGCAGATCTGATAGTATTGGATAGCCACCTAGAGATAGTGCCCGCCGATATGTCCTTCTTGTTGTTGGGGTTGATGGAGATAAGAAGGCGTCGCTGCGAGGAACGCTGGGGCGGGAACGCTCCCAGTAGTATCTGAGGCACCTAGAGGGGCACAGGTCCATGTCCCCACCCCGCTCGTTGCCTAAGATATCCGCTAGAGAGCGGATCAGGAGGGAAGGAGAGGGTGTGCCCGGTTCCTGGTTCTTCGCTAGGAACTCAGGAAGGAACTTAAGTGAGACCGAGCCGTCTCTGAGAAAGGCGATGTCCCGAGGGTCCCCGCTGAGGGCATGAATCTCACTTCGCCTTCTGGCTGAGGCCAGGGAGAGAAGGAAGGTGGTCTTGAAGGAGAGGAGGTCAAAGGGAATGGAGCGGAGGGGCTCGAAAGGGGGTTTTTCTGAGGGCGCCTAACACCAGAAAGAGGTCCCACAAGGGGGCGCGCCTAGGGGATTGAGCTTCCCGTAGGGCAACCCCCCGTGATAGTTCTCTGAGTAGAAAGTCATGTCGAAAGATGGGCCGCCGAGCTGTCGGATGGTGGTGCATACGGCTGATCGGTAGCCCCGAAATGGAGCTAGCCGAGAGTTTTAAGGAGGACGAAAGGTGGGATAGGAAATTGCCTAGCTGGATGTTGGAGGGGTGTAGGTAGGTAGGACCGAGTTAGCCGTGCACCACGTGACCCATCTCTCCCATCTGTAATTATAGAGGGACTCTGTGCTAGCCCTACGAGAGGCCGAGGCCAAGTCTCGTAGTCCCTGCGATGCTCCCGCTTCTGTCAGGGTCTCTAGGACAGACCGGGGTCTGTCGGGGGGGCGGCGGGGACCGGTGGTCGCAATTTGGCTGGCATAGAAGCCAAGCGTGTAGGCGAAGCATCCGGGGATTGGCTGCACGTCAGAGTTGTTGCTCGACCCAGCCGAGTCCTTCACCATATTGGGCGATGGCGCCGAGCGAAACCGGAGCACACGATCGTAAGCGAGAAAGTCACGACGGTCGATCGAGGGGAATAACTAGGGCAATCGATCGACCGTGCGCACACAAAATAAAATGAACAACGTACACAATGGAAAATAAGGAAAACAAGTCCGTACAGGGACAGCAAGCGCAGCAGAAAAGGCGAAACTGCGCGTGAGAAGCGACCGTGTGACATGGCGCAAAGTGCTGAGTAACGCCACGTGTAAATACCAGGACAACGGTCGATCGCGATCGTTGAGGACACGAAGGCGAGCGAGAATTCCTGGCAAATGAGGGAAGGGGGCAAAGGAATTAAATTGTGGACGAAAACAACACCCTGTAAAATACTGGGGTATAAGTTGGTGACAAGAGGGGGAGACCGGCGCAAAACAAAATGGCGACGAGACAGGGAGATGGCGACGAGACTGGCTCACGATCGGGAATAAATGACGGCGAGGGAGAAATCGGAATTTAGTGGCGACTGGGCCGAAGGCGATTGAAAAGGGAGGCCGATGGATAAGAGAGGCACCGAACCAGCGATGAACGCGGCGATGGAAAATGCCAATCAAGCTGAACCGGTGACGCGGAAAGCAGAACCGGGAACACAATCGCGAGAAAATTCCGAAAATAAGGTTAGAATGCTAGCCCAGCGATAACCTCACACGTCAAGATACTCTGAGGGATAAGCACAAGCCACAAATAAATGAGTTCAGAATGCGAACACAGCAATCTTTACACAAAGGCAAAGTATAGGCGAGACAGAGCACAAGACTTATCTTGCTTGGGTGACAGGCCGAAGAAGAATGACGTACAGTACACGAACTTCGGCATCTTCCGTAGGCGGAAGTAGGGTGGGCGTCACGTGACTATCTTATTACTGCATTGGCCACAAAACTTCGGCCTGACGGAGCTGACTGACAGCCGTTTATGCTATGGTCTGACATGGTATAGTATACGACGCCAAATTGTCTTTCTGAAAAACGTCACAATCAAACATGCATCATAATGTATTTGACATCACAGTCAAACATGTGTCATAATGGATTTCCTCACTGAGATATTCCATAAAGAAGAAAAAAACGTTTTGGGTCGTTATAGCCGTTAGTAACAGCTGTTCTGGCAAAATAAAATATCAGGCATCATCCGTGACCCATAATGAACCTACTACAAATTTTCAGAAAGATCGGTCCAGAAGTTTTGTCTGGAGCGAGTGGAACACATTTTGACCGCGGTCAGACCGACAGACCGACAGACAGCATTTCTTTGTTCCCATTATAAAAGTACTCCCTGTTCTATAAGTACTGGGGGTACAACAATGAAGGCCTGCCCCTCTCCACAACCACCCCTGTCCCCTGCAGTGGCACTGCACTGCCTGTTGGAAGGCAGATGATTATAAATTTTACATTAAAAGTGTATCGCAACAAGATAGGAACACACTGATCTCTCACAAAGCAGTAGGCTTCTGCCTGTACCTTGATTTTATGGTTTTCGCTTTGCTGCATTCTAGGCCTTGGTAAGGCATTCCATATGCATCCTAGCCTTTTAGTTAATGTGCTGTATATGCTGAAATGGTCCTCTTCATTGTCAGTGTAAGTGATAAATTGTAAACCACAGGAACTGCAAAAGCATAACTGGTGTGTGAAAAATTCATAAACAGTACCATACTGTTTTTCTCTTTCTGGTTGATGTTTAACTGTCTTTCTTTTCTTGTGATTGTTTTCTTTCTCTCTAGAAGATTGTATATTATTTCTTCTTATCTCTGTTTCAAGAATGTATGGTGATGTCTTTTGTAGAAGATTGTATTATTTCTTCTTATCTCTGTTTCAAGAATGTATGGTGATGTCTTTTGTATTCCCCTTTTTCCAGACCAAGAACTTATGTAGAAACATCTGTGTGTTCTCTGTTTTCCAAGCCAGGTTATCATACTGATTGTGTATTCTCTTTCCAATATGTACATCTTCAGGTAGCATCACTTTCTTTTCTTTATAACTGGCAGAAGTTATTCATGAAATTTGTGCATACCACACACACAGTAAGACATATGCCTTCATTTCTCCTTGACAAAGGTTTCAAAGCTCAAGTATCGGTTCCTGCTGCAGTTTGAACTCTTTGTAAGCCTTGCCTTCATTCTCTGCTTTGGTTTTCTAAATGCCCTCCATTTGAAATATCATTTGCATCATTGCTTGCTATACTTAGTAGAAGCTCAGAAATATTATGCATTTTAAAGCCACATGATGCATACATATTTTTCTTTCAATATGCATTTCAGTAGGCATTTATTGCTTATGTTTTCCAGATATGACTAAGACTACTGCCAAATGCAGTTATGTACTTGTGGTGATTGACATGACATCTAGATCTTTGACTTTCAGTGCTTAATTTTCCAGTATCTTTAGTAAGTATGCCAAATAGGGAAATATGTGTTTGTCATGATAGGCAAATTTAGAGAAATAAAGGCATTTTAAAAGAAAACTTCTTAATCTGTTCTTTACATAGTTTAAGGGCAGTTTTGTTTGAGCTTTAACTGAACACAGATAGTCCAAAAAATCTTTACGAAATGACTGACTACTTTGCCATCTTCATTCAGTGTCAAAAACATTAAATAAACTGTATTTGCAGACTTACTTGCAACCAACATGGATTTGTTTTCAGTTAGATTTATCGAACCGATAAAAAAAAAAAAAAAAAAATGGGAGAAATGAAAAGAAAACCATTCAAATCATGAGCAAGGAATATTTGTGCATATTTTGTGTTGAAAATGATGAACTAGAAACTCTGTATAACTTGAACAGTTTTTCCAGCCACGGTTGGACAGTTTTTCAGTGCTCAGAAACGGAGCAAATATAGATTCAGTTAAAGAAAAAAAAAATGGGAGAAAAAAAAAAAGGAACAGAATATAGGCATCAAACTGCTTTGAGATAGTAGTGTTTTGCAGAGAATCAATGACAAGCGAGAGAAATATCAGCTTCCATTCAGCTGCAGGAATTGTAGAGGGAACAGCCAGAGGGAGGGCGGTATTGATTGGTGGAAGGGTGGATGGGCAGATTCAGGGAGAACAACTAACCAGTCAGAGCCTTCGTTATGTTGACTGGTACCCCATGAGAAGCTGGTAGTAAAATGATACTTTGCTTCAGTGTGACACTTGACCATTCAGAGCAGAATGCAAAGAATCAGTCAATGGCAGAATTGTGTTGACGTTGCTTTCCCAGCTGACAAAGATGGACTCAAACATTTCCTTAGTATATAACATGTAAATGTAGAAAAATAGAAATAAAAATATCTCTTAAGTAATTGATAAATCAGGGTTTTTTTTTCTCCATTTTTTTCACATTTACACCATATTCAGTGAGCATGAATACATTAACATTATGCGTGCTTTAGCAGATATACAACATCAACCAATCATTAGACATTCTATAGCACAAACTATCCCATATTGCCCAGCAACTACAGAGGTCATATGAGAGCTGCACTACCTGATTACTGCACAGTTAAGAAATTCAGCTTTCCAAAACTGAAACAAGAAATCAACTGCTTCCTAAAAACCACATACCTCTCTCTCTCTCTCTCTCTCTCTCTCTCTCTCTCTCTCTCTCTCTCTCTCTCTCTCTCTCCCTCTGTCTGTCTCTCTCTCTCTCTTGCTCTCTATTTGTCTGTCTGTCTGTCTCTCTCTGTCTGTCTGTCTCTCTGTCATCTCTCTCTCTGTCTGTCTGTCTGTCTCTCTCTCTCTCTCTCTCTCTCTCTCTCTCTCTCTCTCTCTCTCTCTCTCTCTCTCTCTCTCTCTCTCTCTCTCTCTCTCTTTTGCTCTCTGTCTCTGTCTGTCTGTCTCTCTCTGTCTCTCTGTTTGTCTCTCTCTCTGTCTCTCTCTCTCTCTCTGCTGTCTGTCTCTGTCTCTCTCTCTCTCTCTCTCTCTCTCTGAGGATTCTGTGGACTTACACGGTGGTTGCTGCCTGTGCCTAAGTATGGCAGCTGCTGAGCGACACTTGGTGACCGCTGTGGACTACCTCAAGCTGTGTCAGCCGACGGTCAGCAACTACCTCCTGCTGGGCCATGCCACCCTGGGGACCTTCCTGACCATGACCTCTCAGCATGAGAAGGCCATCCCCCACCTCAAGCAGGTCCTCATGTATGTTGGTAAGTTGATCATTTTTGAGATCTGAAAAAGAAGCAAGATCAGTTTTAATGTAGGATGAATGGAAAGAAACCCACCAGACCCAGTTTTTTTTTTCTTCCAGTCCTGAATTTGAACTGAACGAAAAGACGGATAAGTTGACAGTGGAAGAGCAGTTTAGCGTAGCATTCTCTTTATCACAAAGCAAGTTGCTTGTCATTGTGCCAGACTAACAGATGACCACTGTGCAACACTTGTATACCTGTGGGAGGACGTGATGCATAGGCGGATGCATGCAGGGGTGAAAGGGATGGTTGGGGTGGGGGGGGGGGGGGGGGGGTGTCTACACTGTAGTATTTTAATTTTCTTTCAACTTTTTTTTTTTTAACCAGGAAGATCCATGCTTGCCCTGTGTCTATTACAGCATCATTTTCACGATCTTGTACGCCTGTATCCATGTCTATTACGGGGTACTTATTACAAAAACAGTTGATTATATGTATTTTTTATCATACTGATGACCAGCAAAATCAAATTATTATAATACCACATCGTATGAGAGAGATATCTCAAAAAAATGAATGAGTAGTGAACAGAGGAGTGAACCTACTGCAAAAAGCCCCAGCACTCAGCAATACAGAAAAGCTCTTATACTGTGACAGGGAAAGAGAGCAAAATTTAATCTTTCAGGGACGTGAACTGACTTCAGTAATCAAGTTGACGGGTCCTTTGATTGTTTTGCAGAGTCAACAGGGTTTTACCTGAAGTGGGTCCACGTGTGCTTCCAGACCCTCATCGGTCTTCTGCAGACTGAGGGAGCATCTTATGCAAACTCCGAAGAGGCAGACCGTTTGCAGGTAACCCTGGCACACCCAGTTTATCCACAGACTGTTGGGAGGAAAACTTGTCAGTTTTAGTTTTCTCCATCAGAGCCCAGCTGACCACACACAGCCTTTCAAGGCAATGAAAAGAAAAAAGGTCTGGGCTGTGTCAGAATGTCTGAATGATACCTGCCTGTTCAGGAAAAGGCAATACACACAACCCACACACACTCACACACACACACACACACACACACACACACACACACACACACACACACACATTCATATATCTGTATCTATCTATCTATAGGTATATCTATGATTCTGTCTATCAATCTATCTATGTAAACACACATAAAGTGAAGATAAAAACAACAGACTTATATCATTCTTCCCAATATTTCGGCCTGTGACAGGTCTTCCTCAGGCCACTTTAGTGACAAGAATGATGGTATATGATGTGTGTGTGTGTGTGTGTGTGGCTCTCTCTCTCTCTCTCTCTCTCTCTCTCTCTCTCTCTCTCTCTCTCTCTTTACTTGTTTATCTGTTTTTCACACACACACACACACACACACACACACACATACACACACACTCACTCAAACAAATCGCATACACACAAACTCACATACACACACACACACACACACACACACACACACACACACACACACACACACACACACACACACACACACACACTCAGTCAAACAAACTTGCATACACACAAACTCATACACGCACACACACACACACACACACACACGCACACACACTCACACACACACACACACACACACACACACACACCAAACACACATTTATTTCTAGCCATTGCAAAAGAAATATGTTTGTGGTCAGCAGTGGATGCTTTGACCATTATGACTCTGTTGATGATTTTTTTTTCATGATGCCCATGAGCAGTGTGAGGCCCAAGAACTGCTTCTTTTCCAGCATGTTGGTGTCTTTCCATGCAGCAAATCTAGAGCATTTTTTTTATTATTTGCTGTGGCCATGCCTGTATTAGGTGGACTGTTTTGTTGTGCATATCTGATTCTGTGACTAATTTTTGCACTAAATCATCAATGATAAAAAGAGAGAGAAAAAAAAAAAAGCTATACATTTGGCCCCACTGGGTTGTTCTTTCAGACCAGGATTCCCTACAAAATCAGGTAAAGCTGGCTGAAACCCATCAGCTGACGGACTGTCAACATTGGTAAACACACCACCACACCTCCTGCCACACCCTCTTCTCCTTTCACACTCGCTGTGCTTGGTTGGCCACGCCGCAAGCTACCACCTACCCTCCACCTGCCCCTAGCCTTTCCCCTTGCACTGACTGGGTCTGTGTTCAGTTTTTGCTTTCCGCAGTCTGCTGACCGCTGTATCTGATGAGTCATCACTCGCTTCAGCCACGGTGTCAAAGCTTGAAGTTGAAGTCAGCTCTGTCTTCTTCGTCAATCATTTGTGGCTGAAAATTGTTGTCTGCACTGTCATCTTCAAGGGAATTGTCCGGTTGTAGTTCATCGCCTCTACCCTCATCAAGTAGGCTGTCTAATTCACGCTGAGTTTTAGCTAATTTCATCAATCGTGGACTTTGGCACCCCCACCACTCGTGCCTGGCCCTGGCGTTGCCATCTTGCCTACCTCGCATAGATAACGAGTTTGTTGTCATTGCAGTCATCCACTTAGATTGCTTGAAAAAGTCATTGCCAGGTGTCAAAAGAGGGTCTTCCAGATATTTTTAGTTTCTGCGGACCTTCACAATTCTGAATCTGTAGTAGTTATATTTCCCGAACACTTTTCAAATTTTCACGAAGCGGAAATGATTGACCACTGTTCTGGAACGGCGATCGTGGCAGCGTCAGGGGTATAAATTATCCGCTGTTCCGAAACGGCTTTGTTGCAGTCTAAAGGTTAACAACTTTGTCTCAAGGTTTTTGTTTCGTTTTTTTTTTTTTTTTTTTTTTTTTGTCTTCTTTCGTTTTTTTTTTTTTTTTTCTCAAATCATCATATTCATTGTATTTTGGCCAAGTGTGAACAAAGTTTGGCAACATCGTGGGTGAACAGGTCTAAACACACAGCGTGAGTTTCGTCCACCTAATGGATGTGTCTCTGATAGTGTTGCTCAAATTTCCCAGTCAGCACTATACATGGCATCTTTCAGGCCTGGTTAATACCGGGTGATAGTATGAAAGGAAGGGCAGAGCACAGCCCTGTCATGTAGTCTCAGACAAGAACTCCATAACACCATCCTCATCGATCATCATTACAAACTTAATCCCAGATTCTGTGCCCTTCACTGGAACTGCATCAGAACATAGTGGGTGCAGCTGTTTTTTGAGGGGGAGCTGGAACAAACAGCATCGGAGCAGTCCCATCAGGAAGGCTTTGAAGATGAGACAACAAACCACAGAAGTATTTTTTATTCTTTTTTAATGCTGATCAATGAGAATGAAGGTGATTAAGATGATGCTACGGATTTCCATTTTGGTCTGAGACAACATGACAGGGCTGTACTCTACACTTCCTTTCATAATATATCCTGGCGTCAACCAGGCTCAAGAGATACAGGCACCTGCAGTGTTGGTCAGGAAATTTGAGCAACACTCACAGAAACGCATCCATTAAGTGGGTGAAACACGACTGTATGGTCCCAGTCTACCCAACTGAGTCCGCAGCAAACTCAACTCTGGGTAGGAGCCGGTTGGGGCAAAAAAATCCCACATGACCGATGGGAATCGAACCCGCAACCTTCCAGCCGGGAGTCCATGACGCTAACCACTTCGCCACAGTGGCTGGTCAAACCCCAGAAGTATATGAAACTTCATCTGTTCACAGATTCATCTGTCGCTGTGGCTGAAAGACAACCCCAAGGATGACACCCCTGTGGACACAAAACAGCTCTCCCAGTCTCCTCCTCTCTTCAAGGACTTCATGGAGAAGTTTGACGCCTGGGGCTCAGCCGTGCAGAAGATTCAGAACCTCAAGGACAGTATGAAAACTGTCTCTGTGCTTGGAATCAAGTGAAGAGATGGGTGATTGTAGGCAAGACATAGAAAATGGCTGACATGTGTGCAAAATCAGACAAAAAATGGACTGCAGAAAAAAAAAAGAAAAGGGGGGGGGGGGGGGGGGGAGAAATCTCGGGAGTCATTATGAGATTTGGAGTCAAATATCATCTGTATTTTTACAAGATTTGACTTGTTTGCAACAGAAACATACACAGAAACAGACACGCACGCACGCACGCACGCACAACACACGCGCACACACACATGCATGCATGCACGCATGCATGCACACACACACACACACACACACACACACACACAAGCCTCACAATGGTTCTCCAAGACTAGAGAGAAAAAAAATTGACTCATAGACCATTTATTTGATGTTTGTAAATAAATAGCAGAAAATTACTGGTTTTGTACTCTGGAAAATAACTAACTTTTGCTGCAGTTATGAAAAAAGGGGTCGACAGATCCTACATAATATTCTCAAGTTGTGTATTACTCCTCCATCATGTCAAATGTGTCTTCCTGAAATTAGATTGTTCCTCCTGCTAAGAATGTGTCACTGTGATGCACCACTTTTTCTGCATGCTTAGTTCTGTGCATTGTTTCACCTACCAACATGGATTTTTCTGTGATTAGGGGAGGGGGGGGGGGGGGGGGGGGGGGGGGTCCCCAAGGACTGCTGATGTGTTGTTATTTCACATGTGATATATGTGTAGGCTGCACACACAACCATGATTCATCATTTTCATCCCACAGATTCAAACCCAGACCTTTACACACAGAAATGTAGGGGAGGGAAGGCATCGGGAGGAAAACAGACTGCAAGACTTGAACCGTTAACCTGTGATATCTGCTGTTTGCTAAATCAGGGATGGGAAAGGGTGGGTAGAGGAGGAGGAAGGGGAAGGGTGGGAGAAGGGGGAGTGGGTGCGTAATCTGTGAGACCGCTGATCTTTCTGTGATTTGCAGTCAGTTTCACTTGCTTGCAGGTGTTTTCTTCAACTGTTGAGTGTTCAGTTGTCGTGTGTTAAGCAAGCATCATTCAAGGCAAGGTTTTTTTTTTTTTCTACTTTCATTTCCTGCATGAAAATTGCTTTTCCACATGCGTACTTGCTGCATAATCAGCATTTTCTCTCCTCTCCTTTTTTTTCACATGTAACTTAAATTGGTTTCATTTCATAAACTTTTGGTCTTTGTTTTTGTGTAATATAGAATGATTGGTTAGCCTGATGTGAAGTATACATTTTTTCAAGTAAACTGGAAATGTAGTGTGCAATTTGATTCTTTTCTTTATTATTGATATCATTGCAAGAGTGCTCACACACATACATATACACAACATGCATGCGTAAAAAAAATGATCCAAAGGCCATGCATTACGGTTTGGAAGAGAGTAAATCCTAATGCTCTTTTTGAACAAGAGGAATAGAGGACAGATGTGGAATGCACACTCTAGTGGCAAACACAACAGTGCACCTGTCGTATAATTTCAACTGGATGGAGAGGGTGAATGAAGAAATCACAGGTATCATCATTCTCAGTCGACATCACAGATGAGGGAGGGCCATGGTGTACTCATCATATTCTGTGTCAATGTCCAGCTACAATATTATGGGTATGCAAAAAGAAATCTTGGTTGCAAGACTACCCACTTCAAAGCAACCCTCTATCCCAGAAACATCTATTGTGAGATTTGCTAAGTGTCCTGAAACATTCTGTCCATGAAATGTTTGTATGGGGTATGAAAAGTTAGGGAGCTGGGGGAGGGAGGGGGTCATTAAAAAAAAAAAAAGAATCTGACAAATGAAATTCTGAAATCCTATATTGATGGATGGAAGGAGAAAGGAGTCCATGACTTCTTGACCAAGGTATGACCAACTGTTGTTGGCTGTCACTTTTCTGGGTTTTTTTTGTTTTTTGGGTTTTTTTTTTTTTTTTTTTTTTGTTATGAGCAAAAGTTTTCAACAAGTAGCATGCAGATGACTGAAAATTACAGATTTGAAATTCTTTCACAGATTTGGGGAAAGTCCTGCCAATTCCAGTAATCTGCAATCTGTCAGGATTTTTTCTTTTTTTTTTTCTTTGGTGGCCCCAGTTGATGTAGTCAACAGAGCACTTGATGTCTTTGTGTGTGTTTCAAATGCCTTCTGGATTGACCACAACAAGGTGTTTCTATACAACATCCCACCCAGACAAGAAAATGTGGACAGATAGGGATGATGAATTGGTTTAAAGTTAAAGGCTTACAGATTGATGGTCATGGTAGCTGTCAACTGTAAGAGGTTCATTGTGTCCACGGCACAGCTTTCTGAAGGGTGGAGTCTATTCCTTTCCTTTCTCTGCCTTAACCTTGGGTACCCATGTACTGCCGGGTGGACAGAAGGGCTTTCAAGCTGTAAAACTCTTGATTCCACAGGTGGTTCATGCTCATGACCATCAGCTCTATCAGGCAAACATTCTAAGTGTTTGACTACAAGCCTTTAAGAAGTAACAATTTCACTTTTTTTTTTTTTTTTTTTTTTTGGGGGGGGGGGGGGGGGGTGTTAAAAATAGTTCATGTTCTGAATCAAAGTCACTTCCTTTGTGCCGATTCACACTCGCACGTTTGACCTGATAAGATTTTATTAATTCTTTTCCCATATAAAAACAAACCAAAAGGGGATCAGGGAAAGGGGATATGATTATATTGTTGACCATATGATATGAACTGATCCTTTTTGTGTAATAGTGTGGAAAGTTGTGAAATAGATACTGCAGTTGTTAAAACCTATTTGTGAATGAATGAATTAACCATGTACAGTGATACATCTGTAGATGAATGATGTTGTACAATAGACCTGTTTGATCATGTGACAGTAATGTGTATGAATAAGTCGCTCGTAAACAATTTCAGTGTGATCATCTTTGTGTAATAATTCATGAGTGGTTTTGGGGGGAGAGTGGCACACACACACACACACACACACACACACAACACGCACGCACACACACACACACACAAGATATGGATAGATAGATACAGGGTTTAACATTACTCATTGCCTGACTGCCTGCAGCAATTGCATCACCTTGCCCAGCAGGCCAAGTTTATTGTGAATTGCCTAACCAAGCGAGTGAGAATTTGACCACTGATTTTTTTCTTCTTTTTTTTTTTTCTTTAAATGAGGATCCCAACGCTCATTTTAAGCATTAGAAAGTTAAAAGCAGACTACAGTTTTCAAATTGAATTTCAACAGGAGAGTTGTATTACAGCCATAAGGCAGGTTGCCATTGGCTGCTCACACTGAAAATGCACAGTAGTGTTTCTTTCATTCTGCTAGACCCGGCTGGACTTTGACCTGGTTCTTCAGTGCATGTGTGTGACTCTGCTGAAAGTGAACTTCTTATATCTGGGCAAGTGCAAAACCCTTCCGGGCAAATTAGTTTTTCAGTGACTGGCTTGAATGGTCAAGTGAAAAAAAATCAATCACTGCAAAGCCCTGATGTATCTATGTATCTATTTATCTATATATAGATATAGATAGATGTAGATATACATGTACATGAACATCTATCTATCCATCTGTCTGTAGATATACATGTACATGAACATCTATTTATCCATCTGTCTGTAGATATACATGTATATGAACATATGTCTATCCATCTTGTCTGTAGGTATATATGTACATGAACATTTGTCTGTCCATCTGTCTGTAGATATACATGTACATCTATCTGTCCACCTGTCTGTAGATATACATGTACATGAACATCTATCTGTCCATCTGTCTATCTGCTGAATTCTAAAACAAAAGAAGACATTCAAATATATTTTGCAATGTAAAGTGTATATAATTTTTTTTTCAAAATAGGATGTGTTATGACAAAATAACCAACTGGCATTAGATAGAATTGTAACAGTAGAATAAAGCGTATGTTAGGGTAGTGCATAGTTGTACAATTTGTCACATGTTGTCAAATTACCGGTGGTACTGTTTCAACTATCTGGGTGTCACAAGAAGAGAAGTGAAAACTGATGGCTCTGTGGTCAGTGTGCCGCACCTATCCCCTGTCCCAGATTTCAACTCCTGGTGGTACAGAATGTCACCATCCAAAGTGAAAACAACCAGCAATGACCAAGTAAAGACAAAAGATAATGGCAGTTCAAATGGCGATGCTGACCAGTTGGGGGCTATGGCAACAGCTGAGAGGCAGGAGGGACAGACGGAAGTGAAAGAGAAGAATGCGAGTCTAGCCATCAGCAAGTATCAACAGCCTTTTTTTTTTAGGGGTGTCATTTTTCAGGCTCAGGCTGGAAATGTGATTTATGAAAACACTGAAAACCGGCTTCTAGTCCAGCCAAATTTGAGCTGTTCTATTCAGGCGAGGGAAGCATTTCCTCCCGCTTTTCTGCCTCTGTATTTGGTTTCTGCCGTGATGGGAACTTACCAGATGCTGGCCTTATCTCTCACTTTTATGAGAAACAAGATCCTAGAAAGGATCATTCTGCTTGTTTTTCTTGGGTAGACTTGGCAAACTACTTTCAACATGGTCCTTTTGAGAGCCCAGGTTTTCCCGTCTTTGCAACAGTTTCCTCATGTGAACAACGAATCGCTCGACTTGCCCATACCCTTTCACCGCCAGACATTCTATTTTGCATAAATCCCCATCGCCAGCCATTTTTCAAAAAAAGCTCTTATTGTATACCAGCATATGTGAAACGCGGATATCTCTGGAACTAAACAACCAAATCTCATGCTATTTTTTGTAAAATGGAGGAGATACACTGTACTTTTATTATATCGTAACATGTTAGTAATGGTAAGTCAACAACAATTTCAATTTTTTTAGTGATTTCAAGTGAAAAAAAAAAAAAAAAATAAAAAAAAAAAAGAATGTTTCTTCTAAGCGCGTAAAAAATACAGAAAGAATGCCAACAAACTCTCAACAATGGAGGAAAAATACTCCACTCACAACTGAAGACCAGAAAGTATGGTATTTCCAACAGAAAAGTGCATGAAACAGCCACAAATACAACTACTCCAATAGCAGGGAACACACACACACACACACACACACACACACACACACACACACACACATTATGCCTAACTGGTACACATGTAAGAAAGAAAAAAGGGAACACACACACACACACACACACACACACACACACACACACACACACACACACACACACACACACACACACACACACAAACACACACACACACACACACACTCCCTTTCACTCTCAACAGTAATATATATATATATATTTTTTTTTTTTATGAACACAAAGTCATTCATGTGCCTGTTGGTCTCTGAACCCTTGTCATTCAGTTGATCAGCTGTACACCCACTCGAAAGACGTCTGTGATACTCGCCTCTCACGTGTCAGTTGGCCACGCCCCCTTCAACCTCGACCAGCGAGAGTGGGCCCACAGCGTGTGTGTGAAGTTCGTTGCCTAAAGTCTTAGTTGGCTCCCTCACATAGAGTTAGTGAACAGTCAGTCAGTGTTGGCTGGCTCAACGCAAAAAACACTGGGGCACACACGGTAGGGTAGTAAGTGGGCGTCTTATCAGCCTGTCATAACAAGTTGGCAACGGTCCAACGCTTCACGTTGGAATAATTCGGTCAAGCCATCACTATCGTTCTTTACTCGTGGCTGTCTGGGTCTTCTTCATCTGTATTAGGAACAACCAACTGTCTATTCAATATTCCCAGCACTTGATCTGTGGTAAATGTACGGCAAGGTCAAGTACGTAAAGTGCTTGGTGGTGACGTCATAGTGAATGGAACAATCGGAATAAAGTCAATAAAACACTGAACTGAATAGTGTTCTGACAAAGCAAATGGCTGTGAGCATGAGCCAGACCATCCCCCAACTATGACGTTTATTGCTGGCTTTTTATCTCATGAACTAGGATCGTGAGAGTATCGGGAGTTAGGTCACCCTACTTTGTCGCCAAAAGGCGCCCATGGCGATCTGCCAAGTCGTCGCCAAAAAGCGCCCATGGCGGTGAAAGGGTTAAGAAAGTCATCTGCTGTTGTGTACAGATATGATGGGAAAAGATATCCATCACACTAATGACACTACAAGTGTCGTTGCTGGTGACATAACTATCACACTAATGACGCTACAAGTGTCGTTGCTGGTGACAATCAGGGGCAAAACTTCGGACTTGCCATACAACAGAAAAGTACCAACTTATGCAAAGCAGTGTTTTGTGTGCAGAGAGTACACATAAAGTACCAACATATGCAAAGCAATGTTTTGTGTGTGCTGAGAGTACACATCAAAGTACCAACACATGCAAAGCAGTGTTTTGTGTGCAGAGAGTACACATCATGAATGTGTTCATGACTAATGCCCCGTGTTGTATTCCACGGTCAGTCTGTTTCTGCAAAATCAATGGTTTATTTTATCATTTGTCTTGTCGACAATCAACATTTCTCAAGCCGCAACTGAGTCAACATTGTATGTCACTGTATATGTCTCTTGCAGAGAAAATATGCATGAATGAAATGTTTTTAATGCAAACATGTCAGATATCACACATTAGTAGCATATGGAGATCTACACACTTTGAAGCAGACACACTGATTGCAGCATGACCATGCATCACCCAATTGAGTATAAAAAGGTCATGTACACTACTGAATGAATGAAAATGAATTAACAAAGGAAGAAGCGATCAGCATATGAATGAATAGTACTAGGCAGAAAAAGTACTTCATACTTGAAACAACACATTTATGCCGCATAGCGTAATTGAATCCCATGATAGCTGTTGATGAGGATTCATAGCAATGAGCGACTGTACCATCCGTGTTATGAAAGAGGGGAAGACTGACCAGCTACCATCGTTTGTCATGAACTCTTTGACAGAGATCTTGTAGAGATGGGCAGACAGCTCTTGAGTAGCGCATCACTCAAGTAGTGAGAACAATAGCCTCAGTGATGTCTCTTTGTGTGATCATGCTCAGTCACAGATTATGCAAGATCTCACTGTGATATATCAACTTTAGTTGTATTGGTCATGCGTCCAAGACATACATCATTGCCTCTGCTGATTGAACTGGTGTGTG
>JADBJO010016166.1:0-41333 GCA_016801955.1 Conus betulinus | reverse complement strand
AAGAACCATTCCAATGGATTTTCAAAGTGGTGATGTTCCTGATAAACTATGAAGTAGAGTGAAATTACCAGGCTTGTTGGGAACTGAAACAATTTAGGCAAGATGTGGCCAAGAGTCATCATAAGACATGGTAGATCTCCTTTGCCCCAAACCATTCACCTCCATGCTGCAGTTTTCAGGCCCCAGAGTGCAGAGTCATGGCAGCCTGCACCATGTCTACACCTGATCCTGATGTAATAATGGACCGTTTCATAACTACCTTTCAAGCCGACGGTATGAGGATGAAACCACTGAGTGTAGAACAATGAATGAAGTGTGATTAGGGGAAAAGAATGCTTTGGTGATGGTTCAAATGTATCAGATGGTTTTAAAGAATATCAATTCTGTGTTAAAGCAGATGTTATAAAGCTTATGTAAGCTCTGAAAGGGGGAAGCTTAAAGTGATTTTGCGAATGTTGACACTTTAGAAAATAAATGATTATACTGGAAATAACTGCGGATGATTTAGACATGGATGTCATTGCGATCACGAATTAAAATTCTAAAGCTAACAGATTCATTTGACTGGCAATCTGTCCTAAGCCACTATTCTTTTTGTTCAGAATACTTTTGATGATGGAATATGTATGTTTACACAAAAATTCCATCAATGTTTGTAGAATTGAGAACCTGGAAAAGCTTTATAACCATTGTGTTTTCAGTGACATGGTTCTTCAAGATGAAACCATTCATCTTGGAGTTATTTACCGTTCTCTGAAACTGGTCATTTTGAGAAAATAACAATCTAAACATTGTGGTTTTGTTCATTCTTTAGTGATGACTCAATGAAAGGAAACTAAACTTCTGGTTGGTGATTTTAATACCCTGAGATTAACTAGCAAGAAGAAGTTTGTTCTAGTAGTCCTGAGCATCCTGCTACTAAATGTTCAGAAACTACATTAGACAGCTATCGCCGTTCAGTTGGTTTCTGAACCAACTCATTTTAGCTTTACAAAGACCAACTACTATTGGTGGTGTCCTGCTATGTTAGATCAGAACAGGCGCCACTGAACACCATGGAAGTGACTCGGCAGCAGTGCGGTGTCTCCTTCGGTGGGTTGCTTCTTGACATTGACTGCTCCCTGTGGATTGCCTTTGCTGGGGCTGTGGCGGGGCGGACCAGGCTGTGGCTGTGGACATACTGCTTTTTTGTAGTTGTGCATATATATGTTGCTCTCTTTTCTTGAGCCCAAGCTCCTTATTATCATCAGTCCTTGAGTGTTTCTGTATTTTAATTCATTGTTGTCATGTAGTCAAATGTATGACCGGAGTCAGTACAGTCAGAACTGACATGTAGATGTATTAGAAAGAGCTTCACTGTCATCCTCTCCTCCTCTCTGTCTCTGTCATTGTTCTGTCTGTCTGCCTGTTCTCTCTCTTTCCTCTTTCTCCCCTCGCTCCTCTCCCTCTCTCTCTCTCTCTCTCTTCTCTCTCTCTCTCTCTCTCTCTCTCTCTCTCTCCCCACACACACACATTTCCTGTCTCTCTTTTCTCTCCCTGTGTGTGTGTGTGTGTGTGTGTGTGTGTGGGGGTGGGGGGGGGGGTGCATGCGCACGTTTGTTCGTGCGTGTGTGTACGAGTGCATGTGCATGCCTGTGTGGTTCTCCTTGTGTGCCTTTGCATAGCGGAGAGGGGGGTAGGAGGGAGAGGGATGTACAGTTTTTGTGTCATTCAACCTTAGACACTTTGACAGTTATTTTTTAGCTTTGTTGCTGAGAAGCTGAATCAGGCATTTTCAAACGTGGGAACACCACTGACTGGGCTGGTACCGCCATCTTGTTTTTCCTCTTCTTTGAACTGACATTCTTCTTCTTTTGTTTATCACAGGGTGGGAATCGATATGGACAACGCGCCGGAAAAAGTTGAGAATCAGGCAGATGAACACAACACTCCAGACGAGGCTGAAAATACTGCTGGTGGTGATGGGGACTCAGAGAAGCCTGAAAATAAGCCCGAAAAATCTTACCACCTGGGTAAAATCCAGTTTCACTCCAGAACCGGCTCCTGCCCGCTGAGACCCACCCACGTATGTGGTGTGTTGTGTAGTATTGTGCTGTGCTGCATTGTATTGTATATTTTTTTTGTTGTTAAGAGAGGACTTATATAGTGCCTTTCCTCAGTCAGAGACCAAGTCTCTAAGCGCTTTACTATCCGCATTCTAGTTTACACAATAGGCTGCTTACCTTGGTAGAGCCGACTGAAGTGCTGCCCGCCAGTGCCTCATTCAGTCGTTTCCTGTGTCATTCAGTCAGCATCATTCATTCAATTTAAAAACTCTTTCATTCTTTCGATTTTTCATGCAGAATGCATGCTATGTGTAACGTGTCATCCATATCAACTGGTCTTCTGTTCTGAAAGTTGGTAAAGAGATTTGACGTGTGTACAAGATGTTATGCATGCGTTCACGCATGGAACCTCTGTTTCTAGTCTCATTCAAGGACTATTTTGGAAATGGAGTCAGAATCAATGTTAACTCCGAGGGAAGAATCCCCCTGTACCAAAACAGCCAGACTAAGATTCGAACCCGCTCCCCCAAGATCACTAAATTACGAGTCTGATGCTCTACCAACCTAGCTATTCCAGTCCCCTAATGGCAGATACATAGCGCACATATACCCGCTGAGACCTGCCTACATACATACTGCGTTGTGTAGCCTTGTGCTGTGCTGCGTTGCATTGTATAGTCAACGAACGATACACATGCAGATAAACGTTCTTCAACATGCAGCTGTTGCTTTGCAGCAGTCAGTAGTAAGGATAAAAGGGGATCGCAGCTTCAGCTGTTGCTTTGCAGCTACAGGTCAAACATGCATAGAAAGAGGTCATGACTTTTCGCTTAGTGGACTGTCACCACAAGGACTTCCGCGTCATGCTCTGGCATATAGAGCAACAAGTAGGTATTCTGTTCACATAGACTCAGCTGTAAAGTGCCTTAGTTTGGGCCGAAATTGACAGCAATGGGCAAATTGTAGGTTATCATGAGGTCAATAGAGTGTTTTTTTTATTTAGATTTGCGTGGCAAGAAAAAGTGGGCCTCAAATATAGTCTATGTTAGTAATGTACGCCTGGCTAAAACAAGGCATGGGAGTTTCTGGGAAGTTGTAGGAAACGATTAATTTTCGGCAGATGCAAGAAGAAAAATCCATTAAATAAAAATGTAGTTTTGATGTATACATAACCTTTTGTACTGTTCCTGATGTGAAAAAAAAATGTTCATTTATAAATTTAGACTGATGTATGATAATTGATATAGATGCGCGCTGACATGATTCAGACTTAGCATTTCTGAAATGGCAGTATATCCTATTCATTATAGAACACACAGTGAAGGTGAATTGATAGGTCCCATGTTGTCAAGAAGAGTAGCAAAATGAGGTACAGTTTGTTTTATGTTACCGTATTCTGCAAGACTCCAGACCACAGTATATACCACTGAAATATTATAGGATACCAAGGCAGTATAGTTTACGTTTGAAAAAAGGGTCAGAAAGTTTCTAAGATGCATTCTGTTCTCTTTTTTTTTTTTTTTTAAACTTAATGCTAAATGTGTTGTGGACTGTATCATTATTTATAATTGTCAGATTGGACAAATGTAAAATTACACTCATTCATGAAGAGCAATGGCCTGAACATTATTTATAATTGTCAGATTTGGACAAACATATAATTACACTCATTCATGAGGAGCAATGGCCTAAACATGATTGAACTTTCCATATCTAACAGCCATCTTGGTGACGTGGTAAGCATCATAGACTCCCGGCTGGGAGGTCATGGGTTGGATTCCCATCAGTCATGTTGGATTTTTCTGCCCCGACCGGCTCCTACCAGAGTTTGAGTTTGCTATGGGCCCAGTTGGGAAGACTGGGACCACACAGTAGAGTTTCCATCCACTAAACGGATGCCTCTCTGAGAATCTTGCTCAAATTTCCTAACCAGCACTGCAGGTGTCTGTATCTCTTGGGTCTGGTTGATGCCAGGATATATTAGGAAAGTAAGCTTAGAATACAGCCCTGCCATGCAGTCTCAGACCGAATTGATACCTGTAGCATTATCTTCATTGTCCTCATTCACATCGATCAGCATTAAAAAAAAAAAGTCTCAAATTCTGTGGCCCTTCATGCCATGCTGTCATGGTGACCTCAGTTTTGATGTTTCCTCTATGTCTATGGCCTTGGTTTGATTCCATCAGGGTCACCAGAATCGGCAAATTCACAGGATTGTCATTGGACGGATATGGTGGCACATTCTGGAGGTAGAGCTCACTCATGCCAGCTCCGTGGCTAAGCAATTATTGTCGTCAGCAAGGGGCTTAGTAGGTGGTGTCCTGAGTACGTTGGATCAGAACAGGCACCACTGAACACCACCGGAGTGACTTGGCGGCAGTGTAGTGTCTCCTCTGGGGTTGACTCTTGACGACTTGACATTGCTTCCTGTGGATTGCTGGGGCTGCAGTACACCAGGCTGGACTGTGGGCTTTGGATGGGGAAGTCTGAATGAGCGGCGTGGGTGCAGTGCCATTTCTCTGTGTGTGTGTGTGTGTGTGTGTGTGTGTGTGTGTGCGCGCGCGCGTGTGTGTGCGTGCGTGCAAGCCTGTGTACATGTGAGAGAGAGAGAACGTGAGTTTTCAGAGCAATCGAATTTGGTGTAACCAGCTTGTACTGAACTTTGCAGTTTGCCAGAATAGACTGTGAGGCCGAGATGGAGATCACATGGGAAGCTTTGAGCAAGGAGTGGCAGCTGTCCATCAAGCCGGAGCTGCTGATACTGGTCACGGGGGGAAGCTGGCAACAAGAGAGGATCAGTTTCCACGCTGCAGGACGTCATCAGACGTGGACTTTTTCAACTCCGCTCTTACTTTTGCCATTAGTGAACAATCTGGCTGGCTGTTTGCTTGACACCTTTCAATCTTGTTTGTCTGTCCCTCTGACTTACTCTCTGAATCTCTCTGGCCTTCTGCCTGGTGCATGTGCTCATGCATGTGAGCATGATATTGTTTGTGTGTATGTATGTGTGTGTGTCAGACCTATCTACCCTTCAATTTGTTAGTGTATTTTTATGAAATTTGACTTGAAAATACAATTATATGCCAAGTACTACAAAAATATGAAAATCGGCAACATTAGCTAAAAAAAAAAAAAGTACTGTTTTCCTGTATGAAGATGCGAGTTATTGTCCCTAGTTCTAGTTAGCGCATGCTTGCTTACACCATGGTGGGCCATCTGTCACAGTGAGTGACAGACACAGATATTCACTAAGAGAATGCTGCCACCAGTGAAATTACGCATTCATGAGAGTGATGAATAGTTAGATGTTTGAAAAGAAAGTTGCCAAAACGAGGGAGCAAACTTTCCTGAATGCATACCACGCAAACGTGAAAGTGCCTAGTCCCAACCTCAGTAAAGGTCCAACTTCCGTGTGGTGCACTTTGTGCAAAACGGATTTTAGTTGTGCTCATGGAGGGCGCAACGACTGCATAAAGCATGTTTCATCAAAATCGCTTAAAAAACTATCAGAAGTGATGACAGGAGCACCTTCAATTGTACAAGCATTGAAAAAGGCCGCGGCGAAGTCTAGCGGAGGACCAGCAGCAGGTTACAAACGCTGAGATGATGATCATGATGTGTATGCTGGTGGCTGACGCGAATCTGTCCCTGTCAATTACCGATAGTCTTGTTTCACTATTCAAGATGTTTTCTGATACTAGTGACAACAAAATTGCTCAAGGTGTGTCTGTCACTTTAACTTCTACTGTTAATTAGCTCCACTCCCCCCCCGCCCACACCCCCACACCCCAAAAGCATGGGGGGGTGGGGGGGGGGGGGGGGGAGTGGCAGTACAAGAGAAGAAAAAAAGATACGAAAAAACTGTATGAAGGGTATACATGTGTGTGACTGTCAGTCACTCTGAGTGTGTGTGGGCAGGGGTGGGGGGGTGAAAGGAAAGGAGGAGGGCATTATAATGGTTTTTTTTTTTTTGTTTTCCTTTTTTTTTAAAGGAAATGGTAAACTAGATACATGCAGTGTGTGTGCAGTGAACTTGTGCTAGTTGGTGTGAGTGTTTGAGTGTGAGTACAGCGCAGTGAGTTGGTTGCAAGAATGCGCATATAAGATCCATTTTAAAGTTCAAGGTAAGAAAATATTCTTTTTTTTGTCATGGAATACTAAAATTTACTCCATGGAATACTAACGGTTCAATTTTGAGGTAGACAGCAAAGACGTGTGAGCAGGAGACTTAAAAAAAAAAGAGTAAAACAAAAACGGGCGGGGGGGGGGGGAAAAAAAAAGAGTGAAGCAGTAGAAGGGCCCCCAGTACCTTAGAAGTAAAGAGGCCCCCCCCTTTTTTCTAGTACAAGAAGAAGCAGATAAGCAAAAGAAAAACGGATTAAATACAAAAGTGTAGGAATGAAGGGTCTACCATGTGTGTGAAAAAAAACAGTCAAAAAAACAAAAAACTATGAAAAATGACAAGATGACAAAAACACACAAAAACAGGAAAAAAAAACAAAAGGGATGAAAGGAAGGAAAGCATTAAAAACCGTTAAAGAAGAATGCCAAAAAAAAAAAAAAGAAAAAAAAAGCAAAAAAGTTTTTTAAATGAAAAAAGAGAAAAAAGTAACGAAAAGATACATGCAAAAAAAAAGAAACAACATGAAACAAAAAATAAAAAAACGCAATGTTGTAAAAGGTTGAGTGTGAGAAGAAAAAAAACAGTGAAAAAACAGTAGGAGAGTGAAAAAAAAAAAAAAAACAAGAAAAAAAAAAACAATATAAAGAGATCCATATTAAACAAAAAAAAAAGTAAAGGAAAAAGAAAACCATTTTAATGATCAAAAATAAGAAAACTCAAAAACACTCCATGGATACTAAAAAGGTTAAAAAGAAAGAAGAAACAAATGGGGTAGACAAAGCTCTGTTGTGGTGTGTAAAAGTTGAAAAAAAAACGAGGTAAAGGTGGTAGTGTGGTGGAAAGTTGAAGGTCATTCATACAGTCTGACAAAAAAAAAAAAGATAAAATAAATATGTTAGGAAGGATGACTGTCTGATTTCCTAGCAGGCATATTTACAGTAGGCATTTCACATCACCAGGCAGGGGATTTAGGGTTGGGGGTCGTGATAACGGTTCTGCCATGTTGCTTGAAATGTCTGTTACATTTGGAAAAAATTTTCAGTGCTAATTTCTTTTCAAGGTTAGTTTGATGCCTTTTGTATTCATCATGCAGAGATCTGGGTCTGTCCTTGTCATGCTTATCACATTGGGAGTGAAAAAGGATATCAAGTGCATTTGAGCTGTGATGATTTTGATGTTGAGAGTGGTTACATTAGGTTGACCTGGGTTTCGATTCTGTCACCAGATACTTGGGTGGTCACCGGAAGGGGTCACTACCCCACTGGTGAACGTAGTGTGAGTAGGCGATCCAGTACTGTGAGAACAGTTATGAGGGAAACACCACAAAAAAAAAGGATAAGCTCCCATGCCAGACGGAAGGTGTGGCTTTGGGTATTGCCCCTTGACAGGATGTAGCCGCTGGCGCACTTTTTCCAACAAGACGAGGTGTGTGTGTGGGTGTGTTTGTGTTTGAGTGAGAGAGAGAGTGTTGTGTGTGTGCGTGTGTTTTTGCACACCAATGTGTGCATGCTGTGGGCTCGTGTGCTTATGGGTATGTGCATAATCGCAGTGTAATGTGTGTATATGATTTATGGGGCGCGGGTGGGGATGGGAGGGGCGTGTGAGTGTTGTGTTTGTGAGAAAATGCATAGATAAAGACAGAGAGAGTTTGTGAGAGAGAGAGAAAGAAATCAATACAGATTTAGACATGCAAGACGCTCAAAGAGAAAGATATGAAGCCATAGATTACGCTTGCTTTTACTTTTCAGGTAAATTGGCAAAATAGCAAGATATAGGGACCAGAGAGAATGACAGCGAAGCAGCAGGCAAATAGAAGAATATGTAGATTATGCTCGATGGTAACCCAAAACTCTGTGTGTGTTGTGTGTTGTGTGTGTTGTGTTGTGTTGTGTGTGTGTGTGTGTGTGTGTGTGTGTGTGTGTGTGTGTTTGTGTGTGGTGTTGTGTGATGTGTGTGTGTGTGTGTTGGGTATTGTGTGTGGTGTGTGGTGTGTGTTTGTGTGTGTGTGCTGTAGGTGTAAGGAGGCTGCACTTGTAGAATACGCAGGGGACCAGGAGTGGACAGGATGGCGGAGAGGTCAGATTGTCGCCTTTGCCCGCTCAACTGCCTGCCTTACTCACTTCTTCTCTCTCGAGACGAGAACGACGAAAGGGGAAAAGCAGAAAAATTTAGAGCTGACTTTCAACGCCCATCTCGCCGAAGTCAAAGGTAACTTTTGTGCTCATTTATGATAGTATGATGTAGAGATCATGGTAGACATACCCTGTGTTCTGCCCATGCACACAGTTACATAAGTACATGTATATGCATACATTACATGTGCACACAGACACACCACTTGCCACACACACTCATATCACATTCACATACATACGAGTTGTTTAGTGGATCCGCAATATTGCTGCATATTCTGTCCTCCGGTCACCCCCCTTCTCCTGTGCCCCCTCCCCCCCCCTCCCCTTCCTGCCCTCCATCCCTTTTCTCCTCCTCCCCCCACCACCCCCCTATGTCCCCTCATCCGCCCTCATCCTGTTCTCCTTGGGCCTCTCCCTCTTCCTCTGCTCCTTCATTTCTGCTGTCTTCGTCACACTACCCCACCCCTTCTCCTCCGCCTTCTGCCCTCTTACCCACCCCCCCCCCCCCATCCCGCCTCATCCCCCTCTCCCTTCTCCTGCTCCTTCACTTCTGCTGTCTTCTCTCACACACTACCTCACCCCTTCTCCCTCACCTCCCCCTGCCCTTGCCCTTCCCCCCCCCCCCCACCCCCCCCCACCCCCTTTCTCCTCGCCTTCTCCTGCCTGCTTACCCCCCCTCCCCCCCTCCAACACCGTTTGTCCCATCCTGTCTCCTCTCCTCTCTCACTTCCCCTCCTTCCCTCTCAACCTGCATCTTTCTGTTCCTCCTCCCATCCTCCTCCCAGTTGCCCTTCGCCCACCTCCTTCACCCCTCCCCTCTTTTGCCATCCTCACTGTTTGACATACGCCCAAGACGCATGCAAAGTGACCTGTGGCAAGTTGCTCAGCGTTGGGACTCCCCTTCATCACTGAAGCGCCATTGTTATCGGCCTTTGGTGCTGTTGGCTTTTAAGCGCTGTACCAAACAAGCCATGTTTAAGTGTAGTTTCCAGATAACACACAGTGCCTGCGCTGTGTTGCTTGTCATAATAACGCAGAGTGTTTTTCAGCTTTTTGTTTTGTAATCTTCATTTTGAACGGTGTTACAACACAGCATGAGAGAAACACAGAGAGAGAGAGAGGAAGAAGAAGAGAGAGAGAGAGAGAAGGAGAGAGGGAGAATAAAGGGAGAGAGATAGAGAGAGTGCTGTGCACAGGCTGTCTGGGTGTATTCCTGCATCCAAGGATAAAGCAATCTTGGAGGCAAGAGAGTGAATACAAATTTCACCAAGTATCGCCCACTTGGTAGACAGCAGGACACACACACCAGTTTGACAGCACCAATTCCACATACAAATAAAAAAACAAAAACAAACAGAAACTCCAGTCCTCACTCTTGTTCAGTCATAGCAATCAGGAGAGTGGTTTCAGAATGATAATTGTCATCAGGGGAACTCGGGAAGTCTAAGTATCCTGGTGGATGTTACAGTGTAATCTGTATACTTAAGGGTCACACTCAAGAATGCTTTCGAACATGCAGGATCTGAAACTCAAATGTTTATGAAGAGAATGATTTTTCTTATGATATAAACAATGTTGACATTTGGAAAAGAAGGGATGGAAAATGTAAAAAATAAAGTGGAAATTTTGATTTTTCATATTCTGAAGGTCATTCACTCACATGTACAAGCTCACCTGACCTGCTTGAAGGTGACAGCTGGGGAGATGGGGTACTTGACTCTCGAGCAGCCCACACTCAACTGTGTTGGAACTGAATGTCACCAGTTGGGGTGTGTCCCCCAATGAACTCTTCTTGCGGTCAAAGAGGTCGCAGCCCTCCAGTAATGACTAAATGCAAAAAGCTTCAGCAAATTAAGGGGAAAATAAATGAGTGGGACCGACATAGATTAATGAAAAGGTAGGCAACCTATGCCTAATGGCACATGCACATGCCTGCACACTACGACCCCACATGAACCAAACGCACCACACAGCAGCACACACGCACATGCATGCACGCACCTGGCGACCCTCGTGAGCGCACAGTCACACACACACACACACACACAATACATACACACACACACAACACATTACACACACACACACACACCACAAACACACACACACACACACACACACAACACACACTATCACTTTTGGTGAACAGATGTAAGCCAAAGAACTAACACACAGAGTGAGAGAAAGACAGGCTGTCAAAAGATAGACACATAGGCCTACAGAGAGAGACAGACAGACAGAGAGTGGTGGGTGGAAGGGTGTGATTGAACCCTGAGAGAGAATGCTTATTAACAGTGTAGAAGGACTCTGCATTCTGTCGGAACGGGGAACCGGAAGGCTGTTTTGTAATAGCTAGCACACATGTACTGGTTAAGGGATAGTTGTGTTTGCGTGTCTAAATGTGTGGTGTGTGTAGGGTTGACAGTTTGGAGAGAGGAGAGAGAGAGGAGCAAAATATGTGTGTCTGACTGTGTTTTTGTGAACCTCTGAGAATGTGCTAGTGTCAGTCTTTTCTTTCCATTTCCCATAACTTAGTGCAAGACTGCCATGATAGGCTATCTGCCTGGGAATTCTCATTGTTGATGGCTTCATGCACCCCATATGTGCTAAACAAACAAACAAACAAGGGATGTTATGTCTAAGATATTTGCCATTGTGTTTGATGTTAATGACATGCAAGTCAAAACAGGCACATTGCTGCTCATTGTGTTATGCCATTTGAATTAATGCTTGATAAGGGTATTTTTCCTGACTCTGTGCGAGTCTATAACTCTTCCACTGTATTAAAGATATGACACTAACAATGTGAATAATTACCATGGTATATTGCTTCCTAATATAAGTAGCATGGTATTTAGAGCTGTCATCAAAGACTCTAGGAATATATAGAAACAAAATAATTTGAATGGTGAACACCAAGCTGCATTTAAACCTGGACATTTGACAGGTGACAGTACACCCATCTCGTTTTAATTCAGAAAACAGTTTTCATATAACTCTTAATAATACAATAGCATTTCATGATTTTGAAAAAAAAAGTCATTTGATTCCTTCAACCATAACTTACTGTGGCTACTTTGATTGATAATGTATGAGAGGAAAACTGTTCAAATGTCTTCATAGCATGTCTAATGCAGTGGAAACAAGAATAAGAAATAGCAGTAAATTAACTAAATGTAATAATGTGCACAAGGGATGTGAAACAAGGGGAGTTTGCAGCCCCTTCTTGTTCTCATTATTTATCATTGAGTTAGCACTTGAAATAATAGAAAATGGCAGCAAGGTGCTAGATTTCTATGTGATTTTACTGGAACTTTTTTATTCCATAGTTAGCTGATGATATAGCCACATGCCTTGTTGTTGTTGTTGTTTTAATGTCTTTGTAAGTAGTTAGATATGTTTATGGATTCAGGGCCACAAGTATTAATCATTATTATTGTATTTTTGTTTCTTCTTGTTGCTGATGAATTTTACAATACTGCTGCTTTTCTTTCCTACACTGAGGACAATGTTGATGGCTGTCTGTTTCTCCCAGATGGGCTTCCCTACACGATGATGATGGTGGTGGCAGGGGGTGGGGAGACAGTGAAGGAAATTGCCCAGGGTCTAGAGAAGGACTATGCAATGCTGGTCATCTCAGGCACAGGCGGGTGTGGCCGATCGACTAACCCAAGAACTCCAGCGCACACCCTCACTCCATCAGTCCAGGTATGTGTTTGCCGTGTTGTTTTATGTGAGCTCAGGTATCAGAGGGTATATCCATCAGCATTTTGATCCCAAACAATTGTATCTGAGCATTTTGCCACCAGGAAATATAACTGCTGTCTGAAAATCAAATTTTACAGGGGGATGAAGAAAACTGATTATTACCCCCACAATATATACTGTGAGCTGAGTTACGGCACAAGTATTTTGATTACAGCATATTTATTTCTAGGGTAATGTTGATTGGGACTTGGCTACATTATGCCCCTTGGCCCACTGTCATAGCATACCAAAAATCTCAAAAAATGCAAAAAAAATTGAATCACGGCAGTTGTATTTCCGGCTGTGATTTGGTCCCTGACAATTCTTTCTTGCATGCTTACTCCTCACCAATGTGTCCTTGCATGTTTTGTTCTGTAGTTATCTGTCCCTGGGCACTCGGTCCCTCAATAATTCATCCCCCAAGCATTTGGTCTTTAACAATCATTTAGTCCCAAACAGTTTGTTTTTCAATGCTGGGTCCCAATATCCCATACTATTTAGTCCCCAACAATTGTTCTCCAGCCATTTCATCTCCAACAATTGTTCCTTTGGGATTGGTCCCCAACTTTGCGTCCTTTAGCATTCGGTCCCCATGAATTTGCCCCTCAGCTCTATCTGTTTCCAACCATTCATCTCTTTGTACTTGATCCCCAGCAATGTGTCCATGGTTTCTGGTCCCCACCAATTCATCCTGTAGTATTTGGTCCCAACAGTTTGTCCTTGAGTGCTTGATCCCCATCACTTGATATCAAAGCCCTTGGTCCCTTACTATTCTTCCCTTCCTATTGATCCCTACCAGTCTTGATTAATACGTCACATTTCCCAAGTGTCCAGTGTTTTCCAACTCTGAAGGCTCTGTAGGCCTCAGACCTTCGGGCTGTGTAAGACTGGTCTTCTCTCTCTCTCTCTCCATTAGGCATCAGGTGCCTTTCGTGTCCCATTGTGGTCTGGTCTTCTCTTCTCTCTCTCCATTAGGCATCAGGTGCCTTTCGTGTCCACATTGTGTCTGGGTCTCTCTCTCTCTCTCGTCTCCCATTAGGCATCAGTGCCTTTCGTGTCCACATTGGTGTCTGGTCTTCTCTCTCTCTCTCTCCATTAGGCATCAGGTGCCTTTCGGGTCCACATTGTGTCTGGTCTTCTCTCTCTCTCTCTCCATTAGGCATCAGGTGCCTTTTCGTGTCCCATTGTGTCAGTGAATTCAATGTTCACGGAGTAGACGTGTTGGTTGAGTGGTGGTAAGCACACTGCATATTTTTGCTAGAGACAGAAAGCAAAGCATGTTGAAGGATCTTGACTCGAACGTGAACATTGTCAGAATTCACCTGTGAGAACTGGCCTCAGACCTTAGTTGTGAACAGGCTGCTCATCAGTGCCTGCGGCAGACAGGATGGGATTGTAATTGTTCGCACTCACAAACAAGGAGGCACAATTGCACACTCACATGCTCTGATGAATACAGTATTCATATCTATGATGAAACAATACTGATGTTGATATTATTAATAGTGATAATGAAAATGATATCAGTGACATACATCAGCACCAGTAGCAGCAACTATGACAATAATATCAGCAACAACAACAACAATGATAACACAAGTGGCCGTGGCAAAGTGGTTAGTGTGGTGGACTTCCGGCTAGGAGGTAGTGGGTTCGATTCCCATCAGAGATATGTGGGATTTTTCTGCCCAACTGGCTACTACCCAAGAGTTGAGTTTGCTATGGGCTTTGCTGGGAAGACTCGGACCACACAGTCGATTTCCGTCCACTCAGTGGATGCATCTCTGACAGTGTTGCTCAAATTTCCTGACCAGCACTGAAGATGTCTGTATATCTCGGACCTGGTTGATGCTGGGATATATTATGAAAGAAGTGTAGCATACAGCCCAGTCATGCAGTCTCAGACTTGAATGGAAATCTGTAGCATCATCTTCATCATCCTCATTCTCATCGATTAGTGTAAAAAAAGACAAAGTCTCAAATTCTGTGGCCCTTCATGCCCTGCTGTCATGGTGACCTGTTTCGATGTCTTCTCTAGTCTGGCCTTGGTTTGATTCCATCAGCGTTACCGGTAGTGGTGAGTCCATGGGGGGGCTGTTGTTGGATGAACACGGTGGCTCCCCTCTCGAGGGAGAGCTCCCTCACGCCGGTTCCTCGGCTAAGCAATTGATGTCGTCAGTAGGGGGCTTAGTAGGTGGTGTGCTGCGTATGTTGGATCAGAACAGGTGCCACTTAACACACCACCGAAGTGACTTGGCAGCTGTGCAGTGTCTCCTCCGGTGGGTTGCCTCTTGACGACTTGACATTGACTACTCCCTGTGGATTGCTGGTGCCGGGGTTGCGGTGGGACTGACAGGGCTGTGGCTGTGAACGGGGTGTCAGAATAATAAACAATAGCCATAATGATAATAATGATGATGATGATGATGACAACAACAACATCATAATGATAATGATAAGAATGATAGCTTTTATAGACGTAAGACGTTGCTTTGCTGGTTCAGTTACCTTCAGATTTTTGTTTCTAAATCAACAGGTCCTCGCAACATTTGCCTTCATCACTGGCCATGGGTGACACAACACCGGTGCAAGGTGACATTCAGGGTGATGACTGGGGTGATGCCGACATTGATGATCTGCTGGCAAAGTGTTGGGCTAAGAAGCACTTGGTGGGTGATAGTGATGGTGCTGATGGTGGTGATCTGACCCTCCCCACTCCTTATTTTATAATGAGTATTGTCGGCGTAAATAAAATGCTGTGGGGATGGGGTCTGTTTTGTTTTGTTTTGTTATGTGCCTGTTGTTGCCTGGGGGGGGGGGTCCTGTATCATCTGTCATGCTTTCTCAGTAACAACGCTGCTAAGATGGCCATTCTGACTCTCCAGTACACACAGCATTATCCACATTCATTCTGTCCCCAGTCCCAGTGCAAGTAGTCCAATAAACCAATCAGTTAATCCGCAGCACTGACATCAGCACATGCAGGAAAGCACACTGTCATAGGAGAATTCAAGATGGTCACTGCACGAAGGGGCTGCCTAGCAACTTGCCCTACAGAGCATGAATAGGATCAGGCTGAATGGGGCTGGTCCCTCACCTTGCCAGCTGTGTTGGTGATCCTGGACAGCCGGGCTGTGCGTTCCCTGTGCTGTCCGAGAGTGCAGGGGCTGTAGAATTTGAGCACTGGCTCAACTTCCACTCTGTAGATGATATAAGCAGTCTTGGGACTCGCGCCGCCAAATGAGTTCAGCTTCTCCTGAAGTAGAGGCACTGGTCCCCCTTCTTCAGCAAGGCCTTGGAGTTGGCGGACCTGTCTGGCTTGCTGTCAGTGGTGGAGCCCATGTACTTGCACAGGTCCACAACTCCATCTCTCTCCCTCTGTGAATAGAGGAGCAGGCTTTGGTGGTTCCCTTTGGAAGTCAACAACAACAAACTCCTTGGCCTTGAACATGTTCAGGAGAAATTTGTCATCGCACCAGCCCAGAAGAAGCGTGTCAACAGAGCTGCAGCAGGCACGAACAGTCATTGGAGAGGGGAACGTAGTCCGTTGGTACACATGGACAGAGCTGAGGTAAAGATAGTGGGCTGAGCCGATGTTTCTCCAGTGTTTGTTGATGTCACCACCGTTGTGGGCCTGCTGGTTGGTCGGTTGTCCACGTGGCCAAATGCTAGCACAGATTGGTATTTATGTGCTGGGCCAGTTGCTGAGGAAGTCATAGGGTCCCAGGGTCTGTGGAGGTTACAGGTTCTGGTTGTAGATGAGTGCCAGGGATTACGCTTGATGAATCCTCACACTTTCCATCTGGACTTTCAGGAAGTGTGGGAGGTCTCAGCTGGCAACTTATGCTTCTTCTGGGACAATCAGTGAGGCTTGGCACACAGGATCTTAGAGTAGCAGAGATGATCATTCCTGACATACAGCGCTGTTGAGTGTTACATGCTGAAAATTCTGTTTTCTGTCTTACAGTCTATGGTGGGTCAGTGAATTGGTGAGGATTGATCTCGGTTTTTTTTTTTAGATGGTTCAAAGCTAACCATCATGTTTCTGTGGTCTGTCTGATTGACCATTTGTCAGAGGACCATGACATCAGGTGAAAATGATCATGCGTGAGAGATGAGTCATCTGGTTAGTGGATGGAGACTTCTCAATACACAGTCTCACAGATCAGATTGGTGGTTTTTAAGCCTTTAATGTGATTTCTAAATTTTTAAAAAGTAATGTAATAACTCCACCGAATTTCATGACAAATCACGATGCGTTTCGACCTCTTAGGTCTTCTTCAGGCAAGATAAACAAGACTCGGGACAATGGAAAAGAAGAACGAGCAATCACTTATCTTTGTTGAATTTGGAGCAAGATGGGCATTGAATTCATTGCTCTTTCTTCATTTTCGGTGTCCAGAGTATTGTATATCTTGCCTGAAGAAGACCTTGGAGGTCAAAACACATTGTGTTTTGTCTTGTGATTTGTTTGTCCACATTATTTGGCAGAGTCATTGTAATTTCAAGAATTTGTTTGATATCCACCTGCAGTTGCCTCACTCTGCAAGTAACTGTGATTCATCAAATTACAGAGTCCACCACGTGCATGACGTGTGAGCTCATGAAATGAGTGAAGGAATGTTGCCACGGCCTGTGCCTTTGTAGTAGTTTGCATGGTAGAGGAAATAGGCAGGTATTCACGGGCATCACAGCATGATCAGATAAGTGGCATGTTTACCCACAAAGCAATACTGTGTGGGGAAGGAGAGGAGGGGTGTCAGCTTGTGATCTGTGTTACAATGCGGTCAAACTTCACAAATGTTGCCATCAGAATCGCATCTCACACCAACTGCCGTGGTGATGAAGCTGGGAGGTTGTGAGTTCGATCAGGGTCATGTTGGATTTTCTGCCCCCAACCGGATCCTGCCCAGAGTTGGGTTTGCTGCAGCTTCAGCTTGGAAGACTGGGACCACACAGTCAAGTTCCATCCACTTAATGAATGCTCTCTGAGAGCGTTGCTCAATTTTCCTGACCACACTGCAGGTGTCTGTATCTCTCAGGCCTAGTTGACGCCAGGATATGATATTATGAAAGGAAGCGTAGAGTACAGCCCAGTCATGCAGTCTGACTGGAACGGAAATCCTTAGCATCTTCTCATCATCCTCATTCCCATCAATCAGCGTAAACAAAATCTCAGTTCTGTGGCCCACCACGCGCTGCTCTCATAGTGACCTCAGTTTTGATGTCCTCTCCATGTCTAAGGCCTTAGTTGATTCTGTCGGGGTCACTGGTATTGACGAGTCCATGGGGGCTAATGTTGGAAAAAACGAGGTGATGTCCTCTAGAAGGAGAGCTCACTCACACTGGCTCCGTGACTGTGCAATTATTGTCATTAGTAGGTGGTGTCCTGTGTATGTAGGATCAGAAACAGGTGCCACTGAGCACCACCGAGTGACTCAGTAGCAGTGCAGTGTCTCCTCAGGTTGGTTGCCGCTTGACGACTAGACAAAGACTGCTCCCTGTGGATTGCTAGTGCTGGGGCTAGGCGGGACTGACTGGGCTGTGGCTGTGGACAGGGTGTTCGAATGAGCGGCATGGATGCACTGCCACTGAGGTGACACAGAAGATGGCACTACAAAAAAAAAAAAAAAAATTGCATCTCATTATGTGGGCATGCAACAAAGCCAGGCGAGGATGTAGGGAAGGGAGCGAGAAGGAACAAGAGGGTTGAAGGGGTGAAGATCGGCATCATAAATGATGTAAACTAATAACACTAAGGAGTGTGTGTGAGAGAGAGGGAGAGAGAGAGAGGGGGGGGGGGGAGGAGAGTGGTAGCTGTCAGTGTCATATGACAGATAAAAAAGAAAATTGTTTCAGCAGTTCTGATGCCAGTTCAGCTTATCTTTACACACATGAAAAAGTGTAATCAGGCAGGGAGCATTGGTAAAAACATCAAGCCAGTGGAAAAAAAAAAAAAATTCAAAGAAACAGCAAGATTATTATTTTTTTCTCTGTGAAAAAAGAATACACATACACTAAATATGACTGAGTGTTGTATCCTGGTATGGAGATGAGTAGACGGACAATATTGTCTAGCTCAGCAAGTAGCTAACTTCAAGGTAAGGACTTTGATTGGATATTTCCCTGAACGAATAAGTGCTCTATGCCCAAAGCTAAGCTTCACACATGTGAAATCTTTCCCACCCCATGTGTGTGAGATTCAAACACCTTCCCTGTGTGTACTCAGTAAATTCTGTATGACGTTAGTTATTACATGTGAATGAATGAAGACATCAGTTGTGTATGAAAGCACAATGAGTAATTTTTAGGAAAAAGATGCTACTCAGATACTGTATTATACTATTCATGATTTATCAAACAAGAATAGTTGATGAAGAGTACATAAATAAACCAAACTACCTTCACACGAAAGAAAAACCTGAAATGAAATGTAAAATCAAACAATGGTTTTGGACTGCATGATAATTTCAAAAGATCTTTGGGTGTAGATATGGTCTGAGACTGAATTGTACTGTATGTTTGTAGATCCATTTCTTCGACATGGCGCAGCAGGAATCTACAGAGAAGGCTGACGAAGCATTCTTCTTCACTCTCCTCCGTTGTGCCCTATGTAAGGATCCCTGTCTGTCTCATTCTTCCTGTTCATCCAGTTCACTGTGTGAAGGCTTCTTTGCATTGTGGTGCTGGTGTGTGTATGTGTATACAGGGGAAGTGATAGGTAGGGAAGGGGACAGGGGGGCATGTGGGATGGGGATGGAGAGAAGAAATAGACCTGGGGAAGGAGGGGGGAGGAGGGGGAGAACATGGTATGGATGTTGGGTGTGTTTGGAGATGTGTGATGTGGGTGTATTGGGAGCGGTGTGAAGTTGAAAAGGGGGTGGCGAGAGGGTAGGTTGGGGTGGGCCATGCACATGTGTTGTACTTGTCCATGCCTGCATGTATGTGTCAGCAGGTATGTTGGTAGTGCATGTGGCTCATGCTTGGTTGATACTGAAAGGTCTGCTTAACCCATTCTGAATGTGTTGGTTTCATATGTTATATGAATGGTAATCACTTGTTTTCATTTTCTTTTATTAGACTTTAGAAAAATATGGAGCCGTCGAAGGAGCATAAGGAATATGCTCTTCGGCATTTAGACTCACATGTCCACAACATGCAGTTTTGTGTGCATGTGGTTGGTAGACCTTAACATATGGGTCAACTCAGCAAGTAAGGGTCTGACTGCAATCAGACTTGGTGGAAGGATAAACAGAGGTAGGAGACAGGCAGTTACATTTTCAGCTATAAGGATCCCTGTCTTTTCCCATTCTTTCTCTTCATCCAGCTCTTCCTGTGATTAGTTCTTTTCTTTCAGTGGTGTGTATACTTGAGACCTTATGAGATGAAAATTTGGCCATGACTGGGAGTGTGCTGTTTTTTCACACCTGTGAACGGAAGAGCTGCGAGTGAGGCTGCGGGATGCCCACGGCAGGTGCTTGACAGTGGAGTCTTTCGCCAGTGGGTTCAGCAGCCATGAAATAGGGGCTGATAAATCCATGGGGACGTTCCCTTGGAGGTTGTTTTAGTGTCACATCCTGTAGCCATTACTCAGTGGCATCGGCCAGAGAGCAGTTATGTCCTTTGATGTCTGAATGGAATGTCCGTTGTGTCCCTGCATCCTGTGTCACCACAGCGCGCGTTTCCAAGAATGGTTCATGATTACTCCATGCTGGTTGGTTCCACAGTTGAGGATAGTCTGTTTTTTAAGTCCCATCATTTGTCAACATAAGGTGTGACATATCTATCTTGTATCTGTGTGTGTGTGTGTGTGTGTGTGTGTGTGTGCGTGTGTGTATACACTAAGGAAAGTGAACAAACACATAAGGCTAAAAGTGAGCAAACAAACACATGAAGCTAGAGCCTTCAAATACTTTTTATTTCCCATGCTTACCTGACTCAGCAGGGACTGTTGTCATACTCGACATATACACGCTCACAGATACCATCGCCATGTACACACTCAAAGATGTGCCAGGTTGCTAACAGAAATAATGGTGTGATAATCCATTCTCTCAAGACGGTTCTCACAGAGAGTGATAACTGGGTACTTCTCAAACTGCTATTCAGTTTCATTTCGTTCCTTCGTGTGAAGCGCACTTTTTATTTCACAATTGAAATCGATTCCTTTAAATGGCACATGACCTTGGGAATTCAAACTTCATTCAGAGCTCTGTGAAGGCTGTATGCTTTCCACATGATTTTGGAAGTGTTTAGCTCAAGCGTCTTTTAGTTCAGTTTCAGCTTTGTTTTATCTGTCTTCTTCGTGGATCCTATCTTCTCATTCAGTGTGACAACACCACCTTTGTCTTATTGGCGTGAGTGTTCATCTAGTTTTGGGATAGTATTTAATGCTTCTTTAGTCATGCTCCACTTGCAGCTGGTGTAGTCCATTCATCTCCTACACCAGGATGCCCACTCTCACAATGGCAAGGTGTTGCTGGCTTTGAAAGAGACAGAAAACTTGTGAGTGTGTGTCAGCTATGTGCCTTGTGGTGAAGACTGTGTTTGTGTGTCAGCACCATGATGTTTTTGACTTGCAGCTACCAAGCCTCTGCCGGATCAGCTGGAATCTGCAGTGAAGTGGAACTGCCTTGACTTTGTCAAAGATCACCTGTCTCTGTGCTCGGACAATTTTGTAAAATGGCAGGTGCGTGTGTTGAGTGTGTGTGTGTGTGTGTGTGTCTGTGCTTGCCTCTCTCTCTCTCTCTTGCTCTCTCTCTCTTTATTAATGTGTGTGTGTGCGCATATGCGTGCATGTATGTGTGTATGCCTCTCTCTCTCTCTCTTTGTGTGTTTGTGTATGCAGGGTGCAAGTGGGGATGGGTCCCCAATCTTGAATATGAAATGGGGCTGTCATACCAGACTTGAATTTGGATTAAGACCATCCCATCCATCCTGATGATCCTGAAATTATCACAATGGACTGTTGTAGTACTGAAGAAATCTGAAATTAAAATCTAGAATGAATTAAAAACAATATCTTTGCAACAAATTAACTAGCAATGCAACAGTCTACACATCCACTGTCTTTTGATTTCTAAGCGAATCTGGAAGAAAAATGAAAAGAGAATGTAAGAAAATAAATGTCAAAAAGCTATGACCTATGTGGACTGTCTGAGTTTCTTTGTTTGTTGACCAATTTTTAAGACCTTCCTGACTGAGGCAGACCCCACAATGAGGATTTTGTACTAAATGACTATATACTTATGTAAATATTTGAGGCGTAACTGAAATTTGAACTGAAAATTGATATTACTCTAATAATATACAGAATGATCAACCTTCCACCAATCCTATTTCACTTGCTTTTAAGCATTTCTGCCGATAAAAATCATTCACAATCTAGAAATACATGTACTGCTACCTCTTACAAGACATCACATTTCAGGCCTTCGCACTCACCTATGACCCAGTCTTTACACCATGTGGTCTCCCCAAATAGTCCCATCACTTTCATATAATTCTGTCTAGCATGTACCTTGATAGACATATGAAAGAAAAGAAGTGAAACAACTTTAAGACAAAACAGAAATTCTCAAAAAATAATTGTGCCTATCTGTGAGTATTCAACTCCTTAAGCAAAGCCTTGGCGCATTAATTTTTGGTGTGTGGCCTGCACAGAGCTTTTCCCTGATCCTATTGAAGAAAGAATGCCCATATGAAAAACTGCAGTCAAATTCCAACTGAAAATGAACAGTTTTACATGGCACCTGCACACTTACGCTGAGTCTGCAAGTCTTTTTGAAAGACAAAAACGGGCCTGGTGAGGCATGAACTGAAAGAAATTTGTTCTGTCTGTCACAGCTTCTGTTTTGACTGGATTGCCATCCGTTCAAAGCATTCATACATATTTATCATTGATGAAAACCTTAGAACCCAAGGAATAAAACGAAGCATGTCGCATTTGATAATTTTGTTGTTTTATGAAATCATTAGTGATTACAATCAGAGAATGAACCCACTATTAATGAGCCTGTGTCATATTTTTCTCTATTGCAATAATAATTACCAAACAGCATAACATAATTTTATAATGAATGAATACCAGGCATTTCACTCTTTTCACACATATAGATTTAATTACACAAGACTGTGTCTGAGCAGAGAACTTTTGTCTTTGAAAATGATACAAAACATGACTGGCTTTCCTCCTCACCTGGCTGTTAACATGAGCTTTTGATATGATTTTCAATAAAAGAAAAAAAAAATACTCAGTTGAAATGGACTGCCAGATAATGATTTCTATACATGTATAGTAGAAATGGAGTCATTGACAAAATTTCGATCGGGAAGTCTGAATTTCGTAGAATGACAATTTAGCACGAAAACTCCTCCAACAACAACAAAGAGTGGAACGAAGAAGGTAACTGTTCAAGAGAGGTCTGAGCAGTCAGTCATTATGTATAGTCGCAAGCTTGTGCAGAGAATATCCTAGGCATGCGATATGTGAAATGAGAGCTTACATGCTGTACTTTTATTGTATGTTTGGGATTCTAGTTTTTTTCTCATACTTTCTGCAAAATCAAGAGATACTCAAAGTTTTGGCCGGCAGAGCATTAGAAATGGCGACAAGATACTTGTGCAAAATACAGTTTAGAGAAAATATGGGGCTTTTCAGCCACTGTGGTTGTAACGAATATAACACATTCATTTTTTGTTACTTCAGTGACGTGTATACAACAATTATATAGGTTCTTGGGCATTCACATTTTAAAGAGTTTATATGAAAATATTAAGATTCACTCAACAGAGGTAAGGGGGAAGGTAAACTCTCAAAACAAAACATTCTGTTGTGAAGGGTCATCAAGAAATTCATGCACAGTTTAACACCTGGCTAAACAATATGATTGTGCCTGTCTATAAGTACTCATCTTTTTAAGCAAGGTCTTGGTGCATTAGTTTTGGGTGTGCAGCCTAGAGTTTGTTAATCATGACAGTATTCTTTTTTAAATTGTATAACTATACACTAAGTAGATGACAGTTAAAACTGGTCAGTAATTTTTTTTCCATTTGTCACATTTTTGTGTCATCATTTTGTTGTTGTTTGTGGTGGTTTCGTTTAGCTTTCATTGCCATTTGATATTTTTCCTTCTTTCTTTTTTCTTGTTCTCTGTCTGTCTGTCTGTCTCTCTAATATATACATGTAATATAGATGGATGGAAGAGTTTGGCATTTATTATTGCTTTTCGTGTGTGAGTACATCCATAGATGTTGAGATAGTAGCATCGTTTTAATTCATGTTTGTTGTGGATTTACTGTTACGTTATTTGCTTTTTACTTTGCATTCCTCATGTCATCAAGGCTGTATAGCTAATGACATAAATATAATCAGTGTTTAGTTCAGTTCTCTCTATCTCTATTCCCCCTGTCGTCTCTCGCTCTATATTTTTTCTTTTTTTTCTGATTTCTTTCTGTAACCCTTTATTTCTTTGTTTCTTGGTAGTTCTTTTTTTTTGTTTCTTATTCCTATTAGTTACTTCATCTGAGTCTAAATGATGTGTGTGTATGTGTGTGTGTGTGTGTGTGTGGTGTGTGTGTGGTGTGTGTGTGTGTGTGTGTGTGTGTGTGAGTGCACGCAGTTTGAGGACTCTGAGAAGATCTCATTGAGAAGAAGCCTTCGTAGACGAGAAAGAGAAGTTTGTTCAGCTATTTCTGGACCTCGATGTCGACCTACATGGCTTCTTCAGTCTGAAGAATTTGTGGAAACTGTTTGAAGAAGTAGGCTATCATTTTTTCCCCTCTATTCATAGTTAGCATGTGTGTTTTATGATATTTCAGTTTCAATGCAACACCAAACAGATTATCAGCTGATGTTGATAAATGCATGTACATGCATGCTAATTTGCACAAAAAACACACACATAAACACACCACACATGCATAAATGCTCATGCAAACACACAGACACACACACACATACACATACGTGTGCGTATACACACACATACACACACGCACGCACCGCGTGCACACACACACACACGTGCACACACACACACATTGTTGAGCATTGCTACCTGTCCTTTGCCTACATCTCTCTCATCATTCTCTCCCCCCCCCTACCCCCTCCCTTCCCTTTTAAGCTGGAAATCCACAAAAACAACATATGTAACATGCTAAAGCATGTGTCTCTTTTCAGTGCAGTGATGACACATTTTCTCATGCAAACCTCCTTTCATTTCATTCATTATGTGTTTTTATGACATGCTCATACATGGGTGATTGTGTTCCTGTACAAAGTGGGTCATTTCAGTCAGAGGTTTGTTACTGTGATGTACACTGATCTGTTCAATAAAGCTGTGAGGAAGGCAGGCAGCTGACATACTGGGAACGAGCGGTCAGTGTGTGTGACGACATTTCTGATAAATCATAATTGTGGTTCATGAGTGAAAAGTTTTCTTTGCAAGTTGATTATGTAATACCCTCTTCAGTTGGAGCCTTGCAGGGTTCATTGTCATTTGCTACTAGGAATGGACAGTTATCCTGTTAACAGTCAAATTTTCTATGATAAGGAGTGATTTTTAATGCCCAGCATATGATGATACAGTGTCAAAAGACTGTTTTCCTTTGACTAGCAAAACAAAAGTTTTGTAATCTGAGATCTAAAAGATCTCTTGAACTGAGCCGGGTCACGAAAAAATGCGAAGTTTGTTGAAGTACAAACCAGTCTAAAAATGGAAAAGAACATAATATTGCATTGCTGACAGTGGTTAATTTGATAGACAGCAACATTGTCATTGCACGAAAATGAGTCTGTCGGTGATAAAGTATATACCCAACACTTTGGAGTATTTGTTTATATGATTCAGCACTCGCATTGTCACACACATGCACCCCTGCTCACCAGGGTCAGTCCAGACACTGGCTTGGACGTCTAGTCAGGAATTTTTCCAAGTCCTCTTTAGTACTATCAGCTCCTAGTCAGAGTCTGTCACTCTGTCAGTGTTGAGTGTCCAGGACTAGTAGCGGTAGTAGTGTCAAAAGCTGTCATAAGTGTCTGGCTGTTCTGTGGCCGTTCTGAGGCCAGACTGTCTCTTACAAACTGAGGCCCCAAGCACTGCCACCCTGAGCAACCATGTAGCTCCTGAACTAGCTGCAAGTTAAACACCCTTGTCCCTCTGTGAGTTTTATATATCGTACACACCTGGAATTCATCTGCTTGTTTACATGAGGGATTTCAAATACGGTGCACTAGAGAAAAAGAGTGCTCAGCTTTAAGTAAGTGCAACGGAAAAGCAGAAAGAGCACACAAAAACAAAGTGTGAAGTAATGCACTTTAATGCACGACACAAAACAAGACAAGAAATTTTCGGCAGTAGGCCTTCCTCTTGTGAAGCCAAAGTGGTGGTTTTGTGTGCTCTTTCTGCTTTTTCGTCGTGTTTCGGTAATGCTGCAGTTTGTTTCATTTGAGTCAGCTTTTAAGTGGATACCATTTATCAGTTCTCGCCAAAAAAAAAAAAAAAAGTCAAAAGATAAAAAAAAAAAGAAGAAAAAATTGTTGATTATGTGGGATCCTTCCGCTGTGAAAACAAACAAAAAGAAAAATAGTTACAATGTGTATTTTGCTTTATCCACAGAGTTTGAAGCACGACAGTGCGAGCACACTACTTCTTCATCGGGTCGAGGTGAGAGAGACAGACAGAGAAGAGAGAGAGAAAGAGAGAGAGAGGAGAGAGAGAGACAGACAGACAGACGGACAGAGAAGAAAGGGAGAGAGAGAGAGAGTGGAAACATTGTCCATCATATTCTCATTATGTAGCTGTCGGTATTGGCATCAGGTAACTTTGTTGTCAGATCTCTTGCTGCTGTGATGTTGCTGTTATTGTCATAGTAACATTGTTGTCATGTCTGTTGCTGTTGTTGTTTTTGCTGGACGTTGTCATGGTTTCATGGATGTTGAAAAGACCATCACCTACAATTGTTGCGGAGTGATGCGGCTGTTTGGACAGATGAAGAACAATGGCGACACATTAGCAGACAGGCTGCATTTTTGCACGCAGCGTGGATTCAAGGTGGAGAGGCTCCTGGAAGAACGACTCCAGGTTCCGTTTTTTCACAGGTACACACAATCGTCATATATTATGATTGAACGAAGTGCCAGGAAACAATGCATAAGCTTTAAATAAGTTCCCAGTTAGTAGAAAACTACTTAAAGTATGATGACATTTGCCAGTCTTTGCTCTGGTGACTGTCACATTGACAGTTGTATACATTTATTGTTTATAACTTCTCCTGTTGGTTTCTGAAAATATAGAAGAGTGGTTCAATGTTTTCCACAGAAAAATGCTTTTAGCCATCAGTTATGCCCTAAATCTTTGGTAGCGGAATTCTCATTATTATTTTTATGATACCCCATACTAAAGGGTGAGATGCATGGTATTTTTTTTTCCGCCCCCCCCCCCCCCCCCCCCCCCTTCCCCCCCCTTTTTTTTTTTTTTGTTAGTTATATACAAACAGAACAAAACTCCACAACAGTTCTGATGTATGATATAACCAGTTCCAACAACGTGTGTTGTGTGTTTACAGTGTCAGCTTATTTAATTGTCAAACATTGCTTGGTAGGTTAACTGTTTTTAATTTACATTTTCTTCTTTATGTTCTATTGTTTTCATTAAAATTGCTATGAATTATGAAAAAATATTTTGTGTATGTAGTTTGTGTCCTACAGTGCATGTCAATTATGTGTTGAAATCTCTGCGCACTGTCCTCTTTTGACGCATCTGTAACATCTCAGCTTATTTGATTAAAAGTTGATTAAAAAAAAGAGAAAAAGAAAGTGCCCAGAACACACTGTAACCCAATGTGTACGAGCCTTGTGACGTGCAGCTTGCTCTTTAGCTGTCACGACATTTCAACAGTGGAAACCCAGTCTCACAGCACAATGCCTGACCTGGGTTGTCACCCTTTTTCAGGAATCCCAACACGGGAATGGCTTTGACTGGAACTTTCCCATTGACAACTGTTCACAGTCATTTCCCCTTTTTCTGTGCAGCCGTGCTTGCTCAATTAGTTCCTTTCTGCTTATTCTGATTTGACAACTTTAAATCACCGGGTTATGCATGTAGTAACACACATCACAAGCGCATGTATCTTAGTACGGAAGTGAATTCAGCTTTCAGATACGCTGAAAATTTAAAAGATTCCTCCCAGTGTCCTTACCTATGCACGTTGAAGTCCTTATTCAGAGATCATTGCGCATGTATGAAGTTCATACATCATTTATGGAAAGCATGTGTATGTGTTGTGTCACAGTTGTAGCTAAATTTCATGAAATGTGTGGAAAGTTTGGCCATTTCACAGAAAGTGAACCTCAAGTTTATTTCATGAAATGAGCAAGAAAATGGCTCCTTACATTGAGAAATGGGCAACGCAATATTTGAGGAGAGATATATTTGAATGCAAACTTTAAGAAATGTGCAAATATGATGTGTGTGTGTGTGTTTCTGAGTGTGTGTGGTGTGTGTGTGTGTGTGTGTGTGTGTGTGACCGAGGTGAGTGAGAAAGGGAGAGGAAGGGAGAAATGAAGATTAGATCAGATTCATGCAGCACTTGCTTCCCTGATGTTTGCTCAGTTCCATGCAGAAAACTTCAAATTGGTTGAGCTGTCATCATGATTCAATTCTTCAGTTTTGTGCTTTGTATGTATTTACTGTAGACCACCGTCAAATAGTCTAGGCAGCATTGGACTAAAAGGTCAGAAGACAATTAAAGTCCTCAAAATGCTAAGAAAATTAACATAAAAGAATAATGTAAGCGCAGGAGACATATTGCATTAAGAGCATCTTTCACATTTCCAATTTTGATGGCCGCATAGTGTGTGGTGAAGCGTAGCTAGTGCTGTCATGTTTTAAGGCCTTGACTGGCTACAGAGATCATGGTTGAGTAACCATTGCAAAGCTGCATGAACATATACAGGGCAAGCATTGTGTGGAATCTTGATAGTGGGTGATGGTCAGGACAAGTCTGGAGAGGTCTTGGACATTTTGAGCCTTCTGAAAAACTGTTGTGATGCAGCTACAGTTTAGAGTCACAACTCAATTTTGCAGATTGTTCCGGCGTTGTTTAGGCATACGCCGCATTCCTTGTTGTCATTGTTGTTGCTGTCATTGTTTTTTTTAAAGTATGATTCACAATGCTGGTTCCAGTTGGGGGAAGGGAAACAGTGAAAGCAGTATTTCTTAATTTCTCTGTTCATTGATCAGACGTTCATACTGTCCCAGTAGAATTGTTCTTCTTCAGTTTATTAGACTGTCCACATATAGGTAATGGCAAATTCGTTTGCTGCGCTGTGTCTTTCCAGTTCTACTGAGTTATGAAGAAACAACAGCCTTTGCGCAGGAGCTAGGAATGTTTTTCAGCTGCTCAAGAACTGAGGCGGATGAGCAGTTGTCAGGCCTTTTATTTGCCCATATCACATAGAATCATATTGAAATATGACAAATCTTAGTCACTAGAATGTCCATTGTGGGGAAATATTTCTGCAGTCATAAGTGATATATGAATAGCCGTTGTTAAGGGTAAGTGATATGTCTTTAGTCATCTCTTATTGCAGATTAGTTATCATTCTGTTGGTCAAACATGTGATAAATCTGCTTCCAAATTGTACAGTGGTCATAAAACATTTTCACTCTAAACTATAGAATAACCATAGGTATCCATAGGAAGTTGCAATCAAGGCCAGTAAAGGTGGTGGGTTTTTTGTTATTGTTTGAATCATGGGCTGTTTCTGCTAAATTTTCAGACGTTGTGGGGTGGCCTTTAGTCTGAAGTCAGGAAAATCTGTGATGGCAGAAGAAAAGCAGCAAATTGTAAGCCCAGAAATAAAGCCTTCGAAGCACAGTCAAGTCAGTTGTGAAAGAAGGGCACAAAGTACCTATGATCCAGGTAGGATATATACTTTTAGAAGGGTCTGGAGATAGGTTTCAGGGAGATCTTATAAAAGTTGGCTCGGCTAGAGACCAAGCTCTAAGCGCTTTACAATCCACACTTGTTTACAAACGGGCTGCCTACCTGGGTAGTGCCGACTGACGAACTGCCAGCTGGCACTTCATTCAGTTGTTTCGGTCATGTCATCCAGTCAGTATCATTCGATATCGTTAACTTGATTTCCTTCCTTCATTCTTTCCATTTCTCATGCAGGGTGCATGTCATCCATACCAATGGCCAAAACTGGCATTCTCTTTCAAAAGTTGGTGATGGCATTTTACGTGTGTGCAAGATGTTATGCATGCCTTCACACATGGAACCTCGGTTCATGTTCTCATTCGAAGGACTGTGTGGGAAATGGAGTCAGAACCAATGTCAACTCTGAGGGGGAAAAAATCCCCTGTACTGAAATGGCCCTGCAAAGATTCAAATCCGTAATCCCAGGATCAATAAGATTACAAGTCCAGCGCTCTATCACTGAGCTGTTCTGGCTTCTGGACATCATCAGGCCAGGAGCAAAAAAATTGCTACATGTTTGCAGAGCTGATTTCAATTCATTGATTAAAAAATGGCAGATTGTAGACGTTGGTGTTGTCCAAGAAAAACTTACAGGGTGATTTTGTTTCAGTTGTTTATTTTTCAAGAAAGCAACAGGTTTAATTGTGAAGGATAAATTTCATCAGTGGTGGAGGCCAGCAGATTGACAACAGCTGTTTGTTGCAATCGGAGCATCTGCAAGCTTCATGTGACAAATGGATAGGTCTGTGCTTTTCCTTTGATTTTCTTTATGATTTACCAGATTTTTTTTTCGTGGGTGGCTTTGAAGGCAGCTTGGAGCAAAGGTCTCTCGGAGACTGATGTTTACTTGTTTTTAAAGTATGGTTGAGTTGGCTAGAAGTTTTTGATGTGCTCAAGCGTTAGGCGCTGATGGTCTGTGAGAAATGCAAGGCTGAGCTTGTTTGGGTTCATTTGTAATATGTCAGCATTCGGAAGTAAACCAAGGTGTTTTAAAATGTTTTCACTCTGTGGAATGAATTTGGAATACTTGTCTTCTGCACATCTTATGAGTGTGTCTGTGGTAATTTCTTTTGGAAGCATCCTGCAAACAGGTGCTGGTTTACTTTTGGATAATTGAGGTGTTCAGGTAAACTGCAGCTTTCTTTAGTGTTCCATTTCCAGGACAATTGGAAAGCATTCACTTCTGTGAATATTGTCGTAAGTACACCGCTTATAGTCCAGGACCACCATGACGAAAGTTGAGTTGACATTAATTTTGCACACACACACACACATACACAGACAAAGACACACACACCCCACTGCATGCATGCATGCACACACACACACGCCCAGCACACCCACAACACACACACACATGCACATAAGCATGCCATTACTTATAAGCATGCATGCACACATGTACCAAAGTCTGAAATAAGCAAACGTGGCATTGAAATATTTTTCCTCTTTTTTTTTTTTTTTTTTTTTTGCTCGTGTCCTGAAATAATAAGCATCCATTTTATGCTCATGTGTTATCTAAAATATGGTGGTATCTTATCTTGTGAAATGGTAGGTTTTTCTGCCGATTTTTTAAAATGAAGCAAAAATCTGGTCATTTCATGAAATGAGCAGTTTCACAAATAAAGTTCAACACATACAAATGCGAAGAAGAATTGCTTTCCTTCTATTGGTCTTTTGTTCTGCTGCATCTTCTTTTTTTCTTGCTCCCCTCTGTGTGTGTGTGTGTGTGGTGTGTGGTGGTGATTTCTTCATCTTTAGCCATTTACTGGAGGCATCTTCCTTTGTGTTTATTTTCTTCTGTTGTCCTTTTCTATGCTCTCTCTCTTGTTTTACTTGGTCATGTGAAATAACGCTCACCTCCAAAGGCGATGTCCCTGGCAGAATGCTAATGACAAATTCACTTTATAGATAAGGGAAGTCGTATGCACAAAACCCAAATAGAGAAAACTTACATTGCTTCCCTCCACTCTCTGCAGAGAGCAGTCCAGATTTCATCATGAGATATCCATTAGGATGAGAAAGATTTTGCAGCTTTCACTATAAATCATAAAATGAATAGAAAATTGTAGTGGCTGTGTAACACTTGCAGGTAAAAGGTATTTCAAAGGACTGCATGGCTGTGTAACACTTGCAGGTAAAGGTATTTCAAAGGATTGCATGGCTGTGTAACACTTGCAGGTAAAAGGTATTTCAAAGGATTACATGGCTGTGTAACACTCGCAGGTAAAAGGTATTTCAAAGGATTGCATGGCTGTGTAACACTCGCAGGTAAAAGGTATTTCAAAGGACTGCATGGCTGTGTAACACTCGCAGGTAAAAGGTATTTCAAAGGACTGCATGGCTGTGTAACACTCGCAGGTAAAAAGGTATTTCAAAGGATTGCATGGCTGTGTAACACTCGCAGGTAAAAGGGTATTTCAAAGAATTTTTGTTAAGGGGACAATCTAAAAGGCAAAATCTGTAATAATACAGGGCTTTAGAGGGATGCATGTAAAAGGTGTTTCAAAGTTGTGTGCGTGTTAGTGTGTTAGTGTGTGTGTGTGTGTGTGTCGTGAATTTGATGTAACAATTTTTTGTTTAAAAATGTACCATCTGAATAATTGACTGTGAATCCCCTGTCACCCTGCTTTTAGGGGCCATTAGTGTGTTGTGTGTGTTAATGTTTGTATGTGTAGGAGATTAAACAATCAAAACAATCACCCTGCAATGACACTGTGTTTTGTACCAGGACTGTTAAAAATGCCCCAATTCTGCCTCCCACATGTGCAACTGTACCCCCCCCCCCCACTTAAACCCCCCGCCCCCCCCCCCTCCACGCCCCCCTCCTTCCTCACTCCCATCTGCCCTCTCTCTCTTTGTTTTGCGTATGTCAGGGCTGTTTTTGAACCCAGCATGCAGAGTGAGGAAGAGCATGTCAGCGAGGACTTGATGGAGAAGATGAGGGAGAACGGATTCTGGAACTGTGCCACAGCGTGGCCTGGTTCATCTGGGCCCTGCTCTTTCGCGCCACCACTTTGGCCTACCTGTTTTGGAAAGAATGGACAGTGACAGGACCAGTTAGTTGAGCATAACATTAATCAATCTCTCTCTCTCTCTCTTACTTTTTGCGTCACAAATTGGATTCTGCTTTGATTTGGGGTTTTTTATTTTTCCAGAGGGATGTCTTGAAAGACGATGTTGTCATTATAATTGTTGTTGATGTCATCAATGATAATTACTGGCTTTTTTTCCATCCTCTTCCCTCTTCTCCTGTCCCTGACGTGACATGATTTTGTAACCTCTTTGCATTATAATCAGACACCATTGCTGCTTCTTGCCAGGATCAGCGTTGTTCGCCAGTTGTCTGCTGCAGAGTCTCTCCCAAAGAGTTGAAAGCAAACGCTTGGTGCACTTGAGACGGGAACTTGAATGGCTTGCAGAGTAAGTTGAATCCAGCAGCTGAGGTAATGTTGATGATGGTTACATAGCAAAAGTAAAAAAATGTTGTGCAAGTGATTGTGCCAAAAAAAAAAATCTGAAAATGGTTAGGTTTGAGAAACTGCACAAGGAATAGCAACACAGGTGCTGTCACTGAATGGATGTTGGTGAAATTATTTTTTACTGCAAAAAGATGCCAGGCCAATGACAGCCTGATACAACAGATCCTGTTTTTCAAAACAGAGAAATGTTCTCCAGAAGTAGACACAATGACCCACACAAGGAGGTGACAGACAGCATGGCATCAGTGATGCTGAAGGCAAGGTTTGTGTTTGGACTTCAAGATGTGGACTTGCTTTAAGACATCCCTGAAAGGAGTATAATTTGTGCACTAAGGCAGTGTAGAAGGTAAGAGTTCTTTTATGTATATGGTCAAGTGGGAGAAACTCTCCCTTGAATCCAAGTATTTCCGAGAAAAACGCTCCTGATTCTCAGAGGCAGGAAAATCAAACATTCTGTAGGAAAAAAAACATCAAACCAATCCGCTGAAAAAAAGAAAAATCATGAAAACACTTAATTACTTCAAATCTCACATGGTATTCAGTTTTTCTCCAGTCCAGATTTCATGATTTGTTTTTACGTTGCCAGTGCCCGTTGCCGGCATGTTCATTATGGGCATATTGTTATGTATTTGTTTGTGCTTCTGCAATGCAGTAATCAGACCCATTCAGAGGTGGGCAAATTATATCAGATGAACACTACTTGTTCACATTCGCCATTTTTACTGGTTGATGATGCTTAGACTTTGGTTTTGGGAGGGCCAAATGTGACGTCTTGCATGTCACGAATTAAATCAAGACAGGATGCTTGAGAAAGCGCTCAGTTGTCCACTATTGTAGGTTTAAATAGACTGAAAAGACCCACAAAAATGAAACAGCCATTTTGGTCAGCAGTTTTTTGACATGTTTTTTGTGGAAAGTGAGCAGGCTGGGAATGGCACAGTGTTATTTTTTTTCGCTTTGTTCACAAAAAGAATTGGAACTATGTCAATGCAGTGGTAAGAGGCCACTTTTTGAACAGTGCTCTTTAAGCTCCACATTTTTTGAACAGGTTGCACTGTAAGCAGCAACCTTTTTGAACATTGTTGCACGGTAAGCTGCACACTTTTTGAGCATGTGCACTGTAAGCAGCACACTTTTTTGAACATGTGCACGTGTAATGCAGCACACTTTTTGAAACATGTGCACTGTAAGAGCAAGCACACCATCTTAATTGAGCATATGCACTGTAAGCAGCACACTTTTTGAAATATGTGCACTGTAAGCAGCAGCACACTTGGAACATGTCACTGTAGCAGCAGTTTGGTGCTAGCTTGAAAGCTCTGGCTCTGCAATCAGAGCAGCCTGATTGATGAATTAAATTTTACCCCTTTTTTTTAAAAGAACATGCATGGGTATTTGATTTTGATTCCTGTAACGTAGGCCAGATGCCCTGATAATTGATATGCCATCAAGAGTTGATCCAAAGTGGGTGGGCTATGTGCTATAAAGGGGGGGGGGGGGGGGGGGGGGGGGGGGGGGATAAGAGGGAGGGGGGGGGGGGGGGGGGGGGGGGTGCAGGGGGGGGGGGGGGGGGGGTGGGGGGGGGGGCAAAGTAGACAATATTTGGTGGTCCACAATCAAAGATATGTTTTTGTCATACCAAGTGACCTGCATGAGCCTGTAGAAACAACAATTTTAAAAAGGAATCTCTTTCTAGAAATTAATGAAATTGAATGTATTATGCCTTTGTGCGCTGTTGGTGCAGTATTAGTGTAATTGTGTTGTGTGAATGTGTGTGTGTGTGTTTGTGTGTGTGTGTTATATTAGCTATTGTGTATGCAGTTAATTGTTTTTCTTTGGTAATTTTCTTTCATGTTTTCTTTGCTTCCTCCATAGTAATTTTGCCATCATGAGGAGACCTTCAAAGGAATTTTCAAAACTGGAATCATCATTCCATTTCGATGATCATTGGGGAGGTCACTCACTGTGTCCCCTCCCCCACCATTGTGTTTTGCCCCTTTACCACGGCTGGGGTGGTAGGCAGCGTCCTGACCCTACCTTTTTCAGAGATTTTATTCGCATACAGCGTAATTCTCCGTCGGATGCGTGGGTGTTGAAATCCCCCCACATGTGGATACCGGGGTGTCTTGTATACAAAGGTTTCCCCCGCCGTCTGGACACATTCGGTGCTAGTAACATTCCCACTTTTCCGTGGGCTCGCAGTCACGCGGTCCTGTTGCTGGATGTTGTCTAGCTGTCCTTTCTGTCTCACCATATCTTTGATCTGTCTTTTTCCATACCTCTTCACCACACAATTTGATGAACTCAACCGAAGTGAGTGAATGGATATACTTTCCAAGTATCTAGTGTGGAGTACTTCCCAGAGGTTCCCGCAGAAAACGAGTCACACGTCTACAGGATACTGGAAGCTGAATAAGAAGAAGAAGCAAGGGGGGTGGGTGAAAGGACTGTAAAACAACAGGCAGACTCCAATACTCCACATAAATTTCACTTCATTTGTGTATTTGATGATTTTCTTCGGATCCTGTGGTGGCCTAGCATTCTAGTTTGTCCATTTCATGGATGTGTTGCTCGAGACTAGAAAATTTATTAACCGAACCTTTGTCCGTATGTATCTTAATACAAAAGATTATTAATGCGTTTGTGTCGAAAGATTGTTAGTGTGAAGGCTTGGTTTCATAGACCTGATCATTTTGGGGAAATGCTGACCTACAAGGCACCCGAAGTACCCGGCAGAACAGGGTTCGCGTAGATGTTGTGTTGAACAACGATTGTGCAAGTGATGTAAAGAAACAGCACCGCTCGAGCTCTTCCAGGGCATCGCCTATTCTACCACTCTCCCTCGCTCCCACCCTGTCCACGACACGACCACACAAACCTCTCTCTCTCCTCTCTCTCTCTCTCCCTCGCGCACGAGCCTAATGTGCTTCCCCCCTGGCCCTCCACAATGGGCATGCAACCGCCTGAACTCCACCGCACCCACCACCCCAACACTGGTAGCATCTGTTACACCTAACAACAGGTCTTGACAAGCCGTCGAGTTTTCGCCTTTGCTTGTTCTGTGTTTTACACAATGTTCTGCCCGTGCTAAAACAGTAATAGAAAAGGTCGCCCCTTCACCCCACCCTTGATTTGCATCACACTTTGTATTAAAACGCCTTCTGACCTCTACTGTTCTGTAGTTAACTCGCTTGGTCTAGGGAACTAGAAAGATGATGTGTCAGTATAATGATGTAAAGACCTAGAGAGTTATCTATGCATGATATGAAGGTCATGATACTGGATCATCCGGAGTTGTTGTACGCCCCCCGATACCCCCCCCCACCACTTTTTTCAAGGAAGTTTTTTGGAGGAGGTGAAAACTTGTGAAAGGGTAGGAGTAGGCTTATAGTTGTGTGCTGGTTGTTTGCTCAGAGGTGTGAGTTGCTTCCAGGATCTAGGCTTGCTTAGGTTGGTTCATTTCTTGGAGCATTTGCTTCCATCAGGTTTTCTTTGCATTATGTGCATCAATAACTGTGTCCCCCGGTACAGTCTTTCTCGATATTCTTTCTGATTTTTGTAATGCTCAAGTAAGGATTCAGGAGCTAGACCTCTTCCAGGTTTTGTTTGCAAAGTTTCTAGTCTTTGCTGGACTGTGTAGCTTTCGCAGAGTTAGTCATTCCACACCGTGGACGATCATGGACCATCCTCTCCCACGACAACTTGTCATTGCATCGTACCTGATGTTTCATTTTGTTTCTTTTCCTGTGAGTGCTACTGAGTTAGCGCTGGAATAGACTTTTCTATCAGTCACAAATGAGCGAATGCCTTATTACACAGTTTGCGTATGTCAGATTTTTGTGTGTTTTGAATTTTTGCAAATAGGTGCAAACACGATGACATAGGGCGAGGTAACCTTGTTTGGATGTGAAGCTAGTGTTTTTCTTTAGCAGTCTGAGCATTTTCAAAGGTTGGTTCTTTTGATCATGTGGATCCACACTTTACTTCATAGTATTCTGTTGTATGCGGTTCATCTCTGTCCCTCTCTCTCTCTTTCACATACATACACACACACATGCACACACACACAAACGTAAATGTGAGTGCTGACAGTGATAAGTAAGTACCGAGATCTGACCACCGCTGAGTTGGGCAAATGCATAGGTCAGGCATCGTGCTAGATCAAGTCTGTGAGACCCCTTGTCTTAAATCCTTAAATTCAGCCATCACATGAGCTGTTCACCTGTTCACTGTCTATGACCCACACGCAGTGGACACTTCCTTGAGGAAACTGAAAACTTTGGCTTGCTTGGAAGGGCATATCACCAACACAGTGTAATTTGTGCTCTTCTCTCACTACCTCCCTCACTTCCTTTGTGCATGTAAATGTATGTATGTTTGTGTGTGTGGGTGTGTGTGTGTGTGTGGTGTGGGTGTGTGTGTGTGTTTCTGTTCTATGGGTAATATGTTGATGCGCAGGGCATGTTGTATACTTCTTTGTATGTTTACTGTCATTTGTTTTTTTTGGAAAAGGCTCAAAGTTTCTATGAGTTTATGATTTATAGTGTCGTATTGTTAATTGAGTGTTTTATACTTCATTATGCTTATTGTGTGTGTTACTTTAAAAAAAAAAGTATGTACATGAATATTCAAGGAAAAAAAGTTGACTCTGATTCGTGCACTCTCACACATATGCATGCGCATACACACACACCAACCACACACACACACACACACACACACAACACACACACACACACACACTACACACACACACTCATTATCAGTCTGTATCCTTAAACATTAGAATTAATCAAAGCTTACCGGTGAATGTTTTCAGGGTTGTGGGAGAAGCGAGCGGTGGACTTGCTGACTTGTGCTACAAGATGGACAGACGGTCTGACCCACAGACTGCTGCTGAGGCCGCTTCCTTTACTGGGGATTCCCTTTCCAGCAGGGTCACTTACCTTGCTGCTGCGGCAGTCCATGCACCTGCCCTCTGGCAGAGCCAATGCCCTGCCTACTGGCCCAGTTTGCTGGACATTGGCTTGCCACTTCCAGGCACTGGAGTTTGTTGCCCACTCAGCGTGTCAGACCAGATTGCGACCACTGGTATGAGCATCTCCCCGTGGGCTTTTGCTCGCTTGAAGGTAGAGGCTTTCATCTGAAACATAGAAGTTTTGATTCTCTTTTGTTTTTTTTCTTTTTTCTTTTTTTTTTTAAACATCTTTGGCAAAAAAAAAAAAAAGAAAAAGTAATTCTTTCACTGACACATTGAAATAGATGGGTTATAAACAAACTCCCACCCCCCCCCATCACCCCCCATCCCTACCCTCCCCCAAAATAGTACATGAAGTTAAGAAGTAGTTTCGTTAAGTTTCAATAGTTTTCTGTGTTATCATATACCAAGCAGTCGCCACACCGGTCAATTCACGAGCTGTTAAAATTGTACATGGAAATGTTATCAGAAAGAAACCTGAAAAAGAAAGAAAAACAAAACGTAGATAATGACGAGGTTTTCAAACTATTGCACATCACAATGTGGAACATCAACGTGATCTTGAGGTCTGAAAATGAAAGATAAATCAAAACGTAGATAATGATGCCTGTCACAAAAGAAAAATAAGAGGTGTGCATATAAACCAAAGATCTGACCTGACACAACAAGCGTAGATACTATGTCTGTTCCGCCGAGGTTTCTAAAACATTTGACCAACGATAAATAGTGTAACGCTCAATAATATGAATTTTGACCTGGTCGATAAAAGGTGCAGAAAGGCCGCCGTAGTAACGGCAAGCGGGCGCGGGCGAGCTCTTGGGGTTCTCGTCGTAAGCCGTTGGAGAGCGATATGCGACCTCACACGTCTCGAGCGTAGAATGAACGAATAACAAAAAACCCGGATCTTCCGACCTCGAAAAAAAATCAAATGAAAAAAAAACAAAGGCCGTGAGGGGGACGCCGCCATGCGGTATCGGGGCAGGTGTTTAATAGCACTTATTGAGGAGTTTCACAATTGAGGTGAGACATCAAAAAGATCTTGACCTCGAAATGAATTAGGTCGACATGAAGGAAAAATTCACAAACGGTGAGTAATGGGGGCTGTTTGGTTGACTATATACTAGAAACTCATCCGGATATGTCACAATATGAACTATCATAGGCGAGGAAAGTTGAACGCTGAAAAGAGAAGAATGTAAAGCAAAACCGCAGAGTAATGGGGTTATGAGGTTGTTTTAAATCAGACTATGGAGCGACCGCCTGAGATCTAAGGAGCGGCGGCAAAACGAACTGAGAACGGATCTTCAAAGGCCGCGGTAAGGCATTTCAAGTGACTACGAAAGAGATTACCGTAGTTACAATGTGTTCATCTTTTGGTACCAGATGATAGGGATGCCTGTTCAAGTATTTTGAGTATGTCATGATTGATGGAGCACAATTTTTTTTTTTTTTTAGTTTCACTAACGGAGGATACGATCGTAGACAGCTAATTTGACAGCACATTAAAGCCCCTCTTCCCATAGCACCCAGTTCGCTAACCGTTTTCCGAGAACTGAGCTGCTCCGCCCCAACTCAAGATGTTGGGTGGTTTGAAGGGAAAGAGAGATTTGGTCGACGCAATTTTTTCGACCAGCTAGATTGACTAGTGGTGTGTATATAATGGGAGAGATGCAGACGGGCGGCGATTTTTTCCGGCTGATCAGTTGTTATAACCTTTTTCCATCAGGTATGTGAGCAGATTCATACCTTTTAACGTTTGGATATCATGTTTTTGAGGCCAAACAATGTACTTGTAAAGCCACGCAAGAGTTGATACATTCATTAGTAGTTGGAGGACGAATCAGAAGACCTACCTATTGCTTAAATCTATTGCACTAGTACCAACCACCCCCCCGAACAAGCTAACCACTCTTCGATGAAATAAAGACAGCTTTTGAAATGAGCACAATTCAACCAAAGGAGCTCGGTGATTTGTAGGGGAACAAAGTTGTTATGCTAGGATTAAAGCCGCTAAGAGATGATAGATGTCATGATGACTCGCGTCGTTTTTAGTAGCAAGGTGATATTGAGTTAAGATTTAGCCTCATGAGTGTGAATTGGGAACTTCTAAACAAAGACCCTCAGAGACATGTTTGTAACAGGAGACTGAAAGACTCGGACCTTCAGAGAAGATGCTTAGAAAGTGAAGAACAGTATCATTCACCAAGGGAAGTTTAAATCGGCTCACACACACACGTATGGCAAGTTATTTCACGCCACTTTCTCAGCAATTGGAATGCACAGAGTAAGTTTTAGGGAAACAGTACAACACACCAGCTTACTGAAAACGCCCCACAGACTGTGGGGACAGTGTTGTGAAAGCACCTTGTGGCATAGTTTGGCAAGTCAGGCGGAATGCGCCAGGGCACATAAAACACAGGTGCACAAGACAAAAATGTTACAGATATCTCCTTACGACCAGCATGACTCATGATGTGTCTACCATGTAAGTTCAAGATCATTGTGAGTTGCCCATGCTGTTGGCCATAAAGAAAGGCCATTTGCACACAGTATGATGTTGGAAAAAGTTCTCACCAATAATCCCATAATCATTTCTTGGAAAAGGAGCATGTTGTTTGCCAGAGGGCAAGATGAAAATTACTATCCCCAGAAGAGAGATGTAAACATAGGATATGTCTCGTGCCTCATCATCTCTCCCAGAAAGATGCGCGAGATAATTATGAGCCCCAGCGTCCGGCGATTGGACGACCGTTGACCTAGGCCCACAGTGAGGAGATTGGTCTAGCCTTTGAGACAAAATACAGGATCAGCCAAAAAGCAGCAAAGGGAGAGACATAAACTCCACGAAAAATTCAGCCACAAGCCTCTAAGAAAACCTGTAAAGCTTACTACCTACGCAGGTGCAAGTTACCGTGGCAGGGTGCCAAAGATGTTGTGTAGCTGACAACCATAAACTACAGAAAGCAGACAAAATGGAAACTCTTGTTGTGTAGCAAAAGGTCATTCCCCCCCCTGGCAAACCACTAGCAATACCTGGGGGTCCCACGGGTTGGTTGTCAGCAGTATATGCATATGAACGGGCAAAAGCCATTTGTCAAGTCAACAGGCTGGTCTATGATACGGAATGCATGTCATGAACAGGAATGAAGAAGGTCTCCAGAGAGGTATGTGCCAGCCCAGTATGAAGAAGATCAAGGCCACACTCGACTGAAAGAAGGGCAGAACAAAACCCAAGGTCCTTCAAAGCAAGACCTGTTGAGTCTGTCAATTCTCCCCAAGGTGGAAGAGAAGTCTGGCACAGACTGGAAAAGAAAGGGTGATAAGGACAGTAACGCACGGTTGCATGTGCATTCGCAGTAGTTTTAAAAGAAAAAAAAAAAAAAAAAAAAAGTCCCCAGACAATGCAAAGGGTAGAATCCATGGAGACTACCAGGAAACCATTAATCCAATGTTTGATGTTGATCAGCATCCAATTCCCACGCCCACTGAAACTTTCGCTAATGGTCTGAAGGAAAATTCTTTTCCAAACTAGATCTCAAGTAGGCCTATCACCCAGATGGACGTAAAAGAACAGTTTTAGCCACTGTTTGACTATCAACACCCACAAAGGACTGTATTAATATCGTCATCTTCCATTGGGAATTTCTGCAGCGCCTGTCATATTTCACCAGAACACGGAACAAGTTGTTTCAGAGCAGTGAGGGAGAAGTCGTGTACCAAGGGTGACATGAGGTGCAACGATCAACAGAACGAAGAAAAATTTGACCAGAAAACATCAAGTGTGGAAAGACTAAAAGAAACTTGGACTGTAGCTGCAGAGAGAGAGAGGACAAGGCA
>JADBJO010016165.1:32500-35000 GCA_016801955.1 Conus betulinus | reverse complement strand
GTGACCTTTTAAAATTGTCCGGGGCATGAGCCGTGAATTTTATAAAGGAGTGGTTTTAAACCCTTTTTTTTTTAGTTTCTGAAAGGGATAAGTATTCTTACTTCATATTAAATATTGACTGGGAAATGCATACTTCATTTCGCGTGTCTGGAATACAGAGAATGTGTGTTTGTCTGTCTGTCTGTGTGTATGCATGGAGATGTGGTGTGTGTGTGTGTGTGTGTGTGTGTGTGTGTGTGTGTGTGTGTACGTATCTGGAATTGATTGAGCCTGTTCCCCCCCCCCCCCTGTTCCCCCCCCCCCCCCCCCCCCCCCCCCACCCCCCCCCCCCCCCCCCCCCCCCCCCCCCCCCACCCCCCCCCCCCCCCCCCCCCCACCCCCCCCCCCCCCCCCCCCACCCCCCCCCCCCCCCCCCCCCCCCCCCCCCCCCCCCCCCCCCCCCACTCGGTCCCCGTTCTGCAGTCCCAGGGACTGTCGTCAACAGCGATGTACGAACGCAGTATGATACAAAATAATAAATGCAGCACCTGACAACAGAACACGTGGCATTTCCATGTTGTGTTGAGAGAGAGAGAGAGAGAGAGAGAGAGAGAGAGAGAGAGAGGAGAGAGAGAGAGAGAGAGAGAGAGAGAGAGAGTCACACATCGCATTCGTATACACTCAATCACAAACACAACAAATTTACTCAATATACTCTATACTACGCGTTTACTCCATTCATTCAGAGGAGAGACTAAGGAAACAAGAATTCACTTATTTGTGCTGTCTTTACGAAAACAAAAAACAAAACAACAACAAAAATATATGACAATTGGTACTAAATGATACATAGTAAATCTGATGACAAACTTACGTTCCGATTTTTCACAAAACACTACGAATTCTTGGCCATTCACCTCCTTTTTTTTCTTTTCAATATACAGCGCATAAGCATTGCATTTCTCGTTTTTTTCTTTTGCGATAAATAAACAGATGTATTGAAAATGTTTTCTTTTGAAAAAAAAAAATCCACATCGGAAATCAAGATTCAGAAGGTGGGTACAATCCACTGGCTGGACGCTGAGGTTTTCTGGAAAGAAATACCAGGTCCTAACGTTAGCTTAGGAACATGTGATGTTGAATCCATTTTTTTTATTTCTTAAGATATTATGCAACCAAACATGATAACACATCGTACTCACGAATTCGTAGCATTCTGTTTCCGGCGCATTCCTACTTACAGTTGGGGATACAAAGTGATATCCTTGCAAAAAATACAATATCAAAAACGATTATTTCTTTTAAGAAAGCAGTAGTAGTAGTAGTAGTAGTATAGTAGTAGTAGTAGTAGTAGGAGGAGGAGGAGGAGGAGGAGGAGGAGGAGGAGGAGGAGGAGGAGGAGGAGGAGGAGCAGGAGTAGTAGTAGTAGTAGTAGTAGTAGTAGTAGTAGTAGTAGTAGTAGTAGTAGTAGGAGGAGGCGGAGGAGGAGGAGGAGGAGGAGCAGCTGTTTTTGTTGTTGCTGTAGTTCGAAACAGTAGGAGTGTCATCATCATCATTATTTTCAGCATCAGCAGCAGAAGGAAGCGTGGGTAGCAGTAGTAGCAACAGTAGTCTCAGCAGTTGTAGAGGCAGCAGCCGCCAATAGCAACAGCAGCAGCAGAAGATGTAGCAGCAGAAATAGTAGCAGCAATAGTCACAGCAGTTATAGAGGCAGCAGCCCATCAATAGCAGCAGCAGCAGCAGCAGCAGAAGCAGACGATGTAGCAGTAGTAGTTGCAGCATTTGTAGTAGCAGCAGCAGCAGCAGCAGCAGCAGCGGCAGCAGTACGAGGTACTAGCAGTAGCAGGACCAACGGCAGTAGGAGAAGATGGAGGAGGTGTATATTCATGTTAACATTCACGAAGATGAAATCATTTCACTGGCTGTTCGTTTGTTTGTTTGAGTCTATCTGTCAGCCTGTTCGGAAGATAACGCAAAAACTACTACACCGACTTGGACATATTTGGTAGAATAATGGTAGTCGAAGGACATACCAATAAAACTTTGGAGTGGATCCGTTCACCGGATCCGGACCAAGCTATAAATTCAGATTGCATTCATGACGATTGTTTCATTGGGGGCCGGAATCGTTCAGTTGGTAGAGCGCTGGATTCGTAATCTTGGTGATCCTGGGGTTGCGGGTTCGAATCTCCGATGGGCCGTTTCGGAACAGGGGGAGAGTTTTTCCTTGGAGTTAATATTGGTTCTGACTCCATTTCCCAGTAGTCTTTCGAACTAGACTAAAAACCGAGGTTCTGTGTGCGAAATTGAAAGGATGAAGGAAGTAAGGAACTTGAGTGAACGATATTGACTGGATGGACACGGGGGAAACGACTGAATGAAACGCCGGCAGGCAGCTCTTCAATCGGCACTACCCAGGTAGGCAGCCAGTTGCATACATGAGAGTGTGGGTTGTCAGCGCCTGGAACCTTTGGCAAGGCGCTTTATAAATGCTATGTTGTTGTTATTGTCGTCGTCGTCG
>JADBJO010016165.1:22500-27500 GCA_016801955.1 Conus betulinus | reverse complement strand
ACAGTGACTTTGTTCCAGGTACTAAAGTGACTTTGTCCCAGGCACCACAGTGACTTTGTTCCAGGTACCAGAATGAGTCTGTTCCAGGTACCACAGTGCTTTGTTCCAAGTACCACAGTGACTTTGTTCCAGGTACCACAGTGACTTTGTTCCAGGTACCACAGTGACTTTGTTCCAAATACCACAGTGACTTTGTTCCAAATACCACAGTGACTTTGTTCCAGGTACCACAGTGACTTTGTTCCAAGTACCACAGTGACTTTGTTCCATATACCACAGTGACTTTGTTCCAAGTACCACAGTGACTTTGTTACATATACCAGTGTCTTTGTTCCAAATACCACAGTGACTTTGTTCCAGGTACCACAGTGCCTTTGTTCCAGATACACACTGACTTTGTTCCAGGTACTACAGAAACTTTGCTCCAGGTACCACAGTGACTTTGTTCCAAGTACTACAGTGACTATGTTCCAGGTACCACAGTGACTTTGTTCCAGGTACTACAGTGACTTTGTTCCAGGTACCACAGTGACTTTGTTCCAGGTACACATTGACTTTGTTCCAGGCACATAATGACTTTGTTCAGGTACTACAGTGACTTTGTTCCAAGCACTACAGTGACTTTTGTTCCAAGTACCTCAGTGAAATTTGAGAGACTTTTTAATGCTGATCGATGAGAATGAGGACGGTGAAAAATGAAGCTGCGGATATCCATTCCGTTCTGAGACTGCATGACAGGCTGTTCTCTACGCTTCCTTTCATAATATATCCCGGCCTCAACCAGGCCCGGGAGTTACAGACACCTGCAGAGTTGGTCAGGAATTTTTGAGCAACGCTCTCACAGACGCTCCCATTAAGTGGATGAAACTCGACTGTGTGGTCCCAGTCTTCCTAACTTCGCCCATAGCAAGCTCAACTCTCGGTAGGAGCCTGTCGGGGCAGAAACATCCCACATGGCTTTGATGGGAATCGATCCCACGACCTCCCAGCTGGGAGTCCGCTTCGCTAACTATTAACTTTTCCATGGCGGCTGGTAGGTACCACACTGGCTTTGTTCCAAGCACTATTCTGGCTTGATTCTGGCACCACGACCTTTCCCCAGGAAGCAGATCAGCTTTTTTTTTTCCGGGTATAGGAGACGCTTCGACCTGGGTATGTTCCCTTTGTTCTAGGTATCACAGAGGCTTTGTTCCGGGCACTACAAAAGCTGTCTTTGAAGTCCCGGCAGGTGAAGGGGCTCAGTGAGTGTATTACATATGATGTACCATTCACTAAAAACATTCCTACCAGCCGCCGTGGCGAAGTGGTTAGCGTCGCGGACTCCCGGCTGGGAGGTCGTGGGATCGATTCCCATCAGAGTCATGTGGGATTTTTCTGCTCCGACCGGCTCCTACCTAGAGTTGAGTTTGCTACGGGCTCAGTTGGGAAGACTGGGACCACACAGTCGAGTTTCATCCACTTCATGGATGCGTCTGTGAGAGTGTTGCTCAAATTCCCTGACCAACACTGCAGGTGTCTGTATGTCTCGAGCCTGGTTGACGCCGGGATATATTATGAAAGGAAGCGTAGAGTACAGCCCTGTCACGCAGTCTCAGACCGGAATGGAAATCCGTAGCACCATCTTAATCATCCTCATTCTTATCGATCAGCATTAAAAAAAAAAAAAAGTATCAAATTCTGTGGCCCTTCATGCCCTGCTCTCATGGTGACCTCGATTTCGATGTCCTCTCCATGCCTGTGGCCTTGGTTTGGTTCCGTCGGGGTCACCGGTATCGGCGAGTCCATGAGGGCTGTCGTTAGACGGACTTGGTGGCGCCCCTCCGGAAGAAGAGCTCACTCGCGCCGGCTACGCAACTAAGCAATTATTGTCGTCAGTAGGGGGCTCAGTACCTGGTGTCCTGCGTGTGTTGGATCAGAACAGGCGCCACTGAACACCACCGAAGTGACTTTGCAGCAGTGCAGAATCTCCTCCAGTGGGTTGCCTCTTGACCACTTGACATTGACTGCTCCCTGTGGATTGCCGGTGCCGGGGGCTGCGGGGGGACTGACGGGGCTGTGGCTGTGGACGGGGTGTCGGAATGAGCGGCGTGGGTGCACTGCCATTGAGGTGGTACAGAAGATGGGACAGCACACAAAAAAAAACCAAAAAAACCCACACACACATGTTCCTACAGAGTGTTGGGACTTAAACATGATGTCAGACATAAACACTGTGCCGCAAACCTCCATGGAAACCTTGCTCAGAGCTATCCCAAGTAATGTGGTTGCTTTGGGTTCTTGAAAAAACAAGCATTTTTGTTTTCATCTAAAATTTATTAAAGAAAGATCGTAAAAAAGAAATCCAGCGTGTTTTTTTTTGTATTTTTTTGTCTATAGAAAAAGTGTTTGAATGAGTTGTGTAAATTCATCTCTCTCTCTCTCTCTCTCTCTCTCTCTCTCTCTCTCTCTCTCTCTCTCCTCTCTCTCTCTCTCTCTCTCTCTCTCTCTCTCTCTCTCTCTCTCTCTCTCTCTCTATATATATATATACAGATAGATATATAGATGTAGATATATATGCAAAGAATAGATGTCGACAAGATGAGAATTGTGGTCTGACCCTTTACGGTCACCTCTGCAAAAGGCAGCATGAATAGAACCACTGACAGACCAACAAAACAAACCAAGAGATGCGGATGAAGACACAGCTACCTTGGCGGAGGTAATTACAGCGACTGTAAAGTGTCATTTAAAGACAAAAAAAAAAAGTTCATGAATGACAGACAGCTTATTGGCGAAACTCCGTGATATACACGACTCAAACAAAACAACAACAACAACAACAAAAAAAAGAGAGTCGTTAATGATCATCATGCAGCCTCCAGCTTACTCATTAGAAGATTACGGTACGCCTGCTTGAAAATGACTTGGGGCAAAATGATCGTCTGTGACACTGAAGACAAGAGACCTCCCCACGCCGTCATGGAAATGGCTGCACACCAAAATTTAATTCCTCAAGGCCTTGCTTAAAGAGTCGAGTATATATAGACTGGTGCAATTAGGTTGTTTTGAGACTTTTTTTCTTATTGTGTCTGAAAGTTGATTCTCCTCATTTTTTTTTTTCATGTGGCCATCAAGGTACAAGCCAGGTGGTTCCAAGCAAACAGATCAAAATCCAAGGGATAGGACTGTTTGGCACTGTGAGCTGGCGCGAAGATAGGGTCAGGGGTCAAGGCAAAGGCCTGACCTGTGCCGTCAACTAAGTGGAAGGTCATGTACTTGAAGATTGTGATTTCATTGGTAAAAATCCCCCCAAACAAAGGAAATAATTGGGGGGGGGGGGGGGGGGGGGGGGGGGGGGGGGGGGGGGGGGTTCTTTTGATCGATTATCAGTCAAACATTAAATGCTGGCTCAAATGTATGGTGGACCTCAAAACTCTTACGTGGATTATGTATTGTTTGAGCGCAAAATCCTAATTGAGGCGTGTGACCAAATGAGACATTTTCTGCTGATCATGATGGCGGAGTAGCCTCCTTACTGACGTCATGAGGTTGAGGGCTCTACCTGCCAATCACAGAACGTTACTATTTTCGGAGCATGGGAGACAAAGATAAAGGCTGGACCGAATTCGGACTTGGACCTGTCGCTGTATTAAGACAGCATTTATTTATATCATATGCTGGAATGGAATCTAATCGGAAAGAAAACGACTTAGGCTCTAGATTATTTTAAACCTTGTCTTTGCTTTCATCTTTGCTTTTTTTTTTAATTATTATTATTTTTTCAGTAGTTTTGTACATGTCGGACTTGATGTTTTGTCTAGTACTGTGAAGTTACTTCCCATTGTGAGCAGGAGAGCTCGGCGTATACTGATGTGTGCGCACCTGCATCTGTTTTTGTTTGACTTTGGATCTCCCCCACCCCCACCCCCTTCTGATTGATCTGTAAATTGGCTGATATAAATTCACAAACGTACTGCTCTCTCTCTCTCTCTCTCTCTCTCTCTCTCTCTCTCTCTCACACACATACACACATGCGCGCTCGCACACACACACACACACACACACACACACACACACACACACACACACACACACACACTCTCTCTCTCTCTCTCTCTCTCTCTCACACACACACACACACACACACACACACACACACACACACACACACACACACACACACACACACACACACACACACACTCTAGAAACAATAGAACGATATATTATTCCTATCGCCCCTTTTGGAGTATGGAGGAAGGGTGAGCTTAAAGCAATAACAGGAAAAGGAAAACAAACAAGCCAAAATAAAACACGAATTGCTCCCAACAATTTAAAAACACTTCAGATAGTCTTATATACTTTGACAATAGAAGCATCTGTTTTCGATTAGTAGAAGACACCCTTTGACAAAAATTATAGATAAATTTTGGAGAGAGAAATCCTTTTGGCAAACACGTGTGTGCGCAAATGATCGCATGTTGAACATTCCATGACAAAATGATATTCATCACCTACTGCAGACATGTCACATTTATTACATAACCTTTCACCTTTTGGAATAGCAAATCGACGATTAATTCAATTGGTTATCTATGATTGATTAAAACTCTAAATTCGATAAAGAGGGTAAATGCAAATACCTGATAAGTTAGAAATATATTTCTCCTCCTTAAAATCAGATTTACAAAATTTGTAGCAAAAATATTTACTGCTAGTTTCAATGTTGTGTGGCCACGTTTGACGAAAAAGTGCATTGCAAACTGTGTTTTGACATTCCTACATAATGTATTGACGTCTGTTAAAAAATGATTGCTCCACAGTCCAAATCGGATTGTACAAATATGTTTTTAATGCACGTTAACCAGGGAAACATGGTTACTGCGCTATTGTGCAAATGCAACATGAAAGAATCGAACCTAACCGACATTTTCACACACACACACACACACACACACACACACACACACACACACACACACACACACGCACACGCATACACACACACACACACACACACA
>JADBJO010016165.1:0-10000 GCA_016801955.1 Conus betulinus | reverse complement strand
CATTTTATTTAAGATTTGTTTAGATTTCCGCCTGCAGTCGTCTCACTTTGCAACTAGATCTTTCATAAACTGCCGAAATCCCAGAGTAGTCTGATCACCTACAGTCCCCGCCCCCACCCCCCCCCCACCCCCCCCCCCTGGACCCTTCCCTCCACACCTACACTTCCTCTTATCCCCTCCCTCCCCTCCCTCCCTATCTTCGCCCCCCACCCTCCTCGCTCCCTCCCCCTTTCTCTCTCTCCCCCCCCCCCCCCCTTTCTTTTTCCCACCATTAGTACCCTGGGACCATCCAACAGATAGGCTTGTCTTCGGGTCTGACTGTCGTCATGACGACCTGTCTACTGATGGGGGAGGGTGAAGGTGGGTGGGGGTGGGTTGGGGATGAGGAGGGGTGGGGAGGGGGGGGAAGGAGAAAGAACAGTGAGGACCTGAGGAGAGCTGGAACTGTTGGGGGAGGAGGGGAAGGGAAAGGGGGTGTTGGTGGAGAGGTGGTGGTGTGGGGGTGGGACTAGAGTTGAAAGGTCGTAGTTGTAAGTCAGCGGGAGAGAGCAGGATTAAGTCTCTCTCTCTCTCTCTCTCTCTCTCCTCTCTCTCTCTCTCTCTCTCTCTCTCTCTCTCTCTCTCTAAAAAAAAAATTGGCCGTTCTTCTTTCTTTTTTCCTTTCCTCTTTTTTTCTCCTTGTTTAGTCTCATAAACAAAGGTAGCAATCAAATCGATGGTAGTAGTATAGTTTACTTCAGGTAAAAGCAGTTGAGTTCGGTTCGGTGTCTTTAAAGTTTCTCATCATAGTGGTAGTAGTAGTAGTAGCAGCAGCAGCAGCAGTAGCAGCAGCACAACAACAACTGCTGCTACTACCACTGCTACTACTACTACTACCACCACCACCACCACCACCACCACGTCTACTACCACCATAATCACCACCATTACCATTATTTCTCCGATTACTACTACTACCACCACCATCATCACCAGCACTACCATCACCATCACCACTGCTACTATTGTTTGCTTTTGTTGTTATGTCTTAAAGGCAGTTACGTTTTCAGCTAAGTTTTGTTGGTAGGTTTGTATGTTTGTCAGCAAATTACTACTACTACTACTATCATTACTATTGTCATTATTGTTATTATCATTGTTGTTGTTGTTACTATTATTGTTATTATCATTATTATTATTATATCATTTATCATTATTATCATGATTCATAGTTTTCATAGTTTCGTCATCATCATCGTCATCAACATCATCCTCATTATCATGATTATTGTTATCATTATTGTTGCTGTGGTGGTGGTTGTTATTATTATAATTTTTTGTCATTACTATCATTATTTTGTTCAGTCTTAATACTTTTCCATACTTTTGTACGTGTCCTGTCATTTCATTTTGAGCTGAGAGATGACAAAGTGGGAATATCTCGCCAGGGGAATACAGGAGTTTGAAGGCTTTGGAGAAAACAAACAAACAAACAAACAAACACCATTATAAACAAAACAAACAAACACTGATTCCAAACATTTTCTGCTGGTTGGTATGACTTAGTTTGTGTCAACAGATACTGATATTATAACGAGTCTTCCTTCATTTAAAACCATTTTCTCCACTCTGGGACTGGTAAAGATGATTTCTGTTTCAAGAATACAGACTTCCTTTTTTTTCTTTTTCTTTTTTTTTTTTTTTTTTTTTAAACTTGGAATTATCAACTTGAAGTGTGTACCATTCCAATCAGCTACAGAAATTTGTCAGTTTCTGGAAAGCGTGGAACGATTCATTCTTTGCCAGCAGCACAACATGTTCTATGTTTTTTATATAGACTATTAGTAGCGCTTGATCATTTTCTAGTGACACTATAAGTGGAATTCTGCAGAAAGAATGAACGGATTCGGAAATTTAGCATCATACCGTACTTTTTTATTTATTTTTTTTTAACTGTGTTGCATTGTCAGAACTGGAACTTTTTGATGAATGCGGAAGCCTTTAAATCTAATAAATTTGATTGTTTTTTTTTTTTGGTTTTTTTTTTTTCCTGAGCTGTGTTTCAAAACTGAGACTTTTTTGATAAATGCTGAAGCCTTTCAATTAAAATTAATTCAATTGATGACGTAAAACCCGTAGGCACAAAGTTTTTCTAAATCCCAGCATTTGAGCACTTCCCAAAGCCTCGGTCACAGTTTCGTTTAACTCAAAAGTTTTGTTCCTTTGTTTCTTTGTTTCATCAAGAGTGTTAGACCTACGTCAGGCGAATTTTGCTTATCAATGTTGATTATTCCTACATCCATGAGTTTAGCTTGTTTTCAGTGGCTCCATATCCAGTACCATACTAATCGCCATCCGCTGTTTGTAACAGTAACACTTTCCCCCATTGTATCAGTAATGGTGACAACTTGAATCTCTCATACTATCTCCTCCTCAGAATCTAAATCAAGGCAAAATGGATATGCCAGCGACTCTCTCTCCACCAGTCAGTTGCCGTTACTATTTTTTTGGGAGTATTGGATCAAAAATAACGGCTGAAAATGATTTGAAAAGAGTTTCTTTTCTTTCTTTTTTCGTGATTCTTCCGTGATCCTCGGCCTTTAAGATACCAAGCATCCTGTTTGTGTTGCACAATAAGAGAATTTTCGCGCGTTCGCGCGGGCGTGGTGTGTGTGTGTGTGTGTGTGTGTGTGTGTGTGTGTGTGTGTGTGTGTGTGTGTGTGTTGATTTTTTTTTCAAAAGATATTGTTTTTTTTTCACTTTTTTTCTTTTCTTTTTTTTTTTTCTATTTTTCTTTCCTTTCTTTGTTTTGCTTCGCTAAATACAAAAATGTTAATTACCAGCAATATTATTCAGATGATTTTTGTCCATGCTGCTTAAGTCTTTTGATTTTACATTGTTAAGAACAATGTGATTATTGACTGTACGTTGCGTCAGGTGTGCATAGAAGAAAGAAGAAGAAGAAGAAGAAGAAGAAGAAGGAAGAAGATGATGATGATATGAGGATGATGATGAGATGATGAAGGAGAAATAAGAAGAAGAAGAAGAGAAAATAAGAAGAAAAGAAGAAGAAAGAAGAAGAAGAAGAGGATGATGATGATGAAGCTGATGAGAGATGAGTGAGTCGGAGAAAGAAGAAGAAGAAGAAGAAGAAAAGGAAGAAGAAGAAGAAGAAGAAAACCCTAAGACCAGAACAAGAAGAACAAGAGAACAAGAAAGGAAGAGGACGAGAGGAGTACATAGAGAGGAGTAGGAGAAGGATGAGGGAGGAGGAAGAAGAAAGAAGAGAGAAGAAAGAAGCAGAAGAAGAAGAAGAAGAAGAAGAAGAAGAAGAAGAAGAACAACACACAACAACAACAAACACACCAACAAAACGAAACAATCAAATCATCCATCATCATCATCATCATCATCAAATCATCATCATCATCAACATCCATTATAGATTGTATTGATGATGATCATGATGAATGATGATGAAGATGATGATGATGATGAATGATGATGAATCATCTCATCATCATCATCATCACATCATCATCATCCTTATGATTGTATTGATGATGATGATGATGATGATGATGATGATGATGATGATGATGATGATGATGATGATTGTTTTCGTTGTTGTTATCATTGTTGTCAAATGCGTTTTTTTGTTTTTTCATTGTTTTCATCATTTATTACGTGCAGCATCATCATCATCACATCATCATCATCATCATCATCATCATCATCATCATCATCATCATCTCATCAGAGGGGGCTTAGTAGGTGGTGTCCTGTGTATGTTGGGGGTCAGAACTGGGGCCACTGAACAAATATCGAAGTGACTCGGCAGCAGTGCAGTGTCTCCTCCGGTGAGTTGCCTCATGACGACTTGACATTGACTGGCTTCCCCTGTGGATTGTCATGGGACTCCGAACGGGACAATCCAACGTGTGGACTGTGGTTGTAGAGACGAATCGAGAATGTGGGATGATGATGCTTGTGTGAAGATGAAACAATAACAGCAGCATCAGCAAGCAGCAGCAGCAGCAGCAGCATCAGCAGCAGCAGCAGCAGCATCAGCAGCAGCAGCAGCAGCAGCAGCACAGCAACAACAACAGCAAGCAAAGCAGCAGCAGCACCACCACCACCAACAACAACAACAATGAACAGCAACAACAACAACAAAACATTGAAAAAAAGAACAAGAGCTACCTAAGGAACAACAACTTGCCGTGAAAAAGTATGAGACAGACGACTGAACACCACTAGTCCTTGGAAGAAAGAAAGACAGATAAGAGCAAAGAAATGCAGAATCTGTCCCGTGAAAAGAAAGAAGATTTGTCGTCAATTTTCCAAAAGTTAATAGGGAAACATTGTACGTATTAGTCTTGTCTGTAATAAAGAAAGAAAAGCTGAACCATCACAGAGTTACTAGTCCTGGGTTTAATAATCCTGAATGTAACGCAAAGATAAAGATGAAAGAAAAAGACTAGGTTAGCAAGATCTGGTCTAGTTAATGGGAGACTGAGAAAAGGAAAAGAGCGAATAGGACTCAGTAAATATAGCAAGAAAGTCTCGAGAAGTCTGATAACTAAGAAAACTGGATCCATCCCCCAAATGGTAATTAGTCTTAGTCCTGAATACGAAATAATGAAAGACGTGGATTAAGCACATTGTCATTAGTCCTGTCTGTTAATCATGCTGAAAGTGAAAAACTGAATCATGAGCCGAGAGCGTTTATCAGTCATGGTCTGAATAGCTGAATGACAACCTAGATCCTGACATCGTATTCAGTTGTCTGGTCTGATGAAGTGAATAGACAGCGTGAGATGGAAAACAATAGATTATCGTTGCGTTTTCAGTCTGTTATCTAAAAAAGACCTCGAAAACTCTGGATGGCTCATGACATAGTTATCAGTCTGGTCTGTAAAAGAATGAATGAAAAACCTGGGATCCATGACATAGTTATTAGTGTTGTCTGTCAAAGCTGAATGAATGACCTGGATCATCACATGGTAATTAGTCTGATCTGTACATAGCTTGAATCCACTCACTGGAAGAAACAAAGGATACATGAAAAGAGAGAGGAAACGAAGATTCTAGGAGCAGAAAGAAGAATAAGGACTCATAAAACTTTATTGAAATTTTTTTTCTCCAGCCCTCATTCTACTTTCTCTCGCCCCCCAAGTTTACTCACCCCCACTTCCCCCCCTATTTTTCCCGAACCCCCATCCCGAAGATAAAAAGCCCCCCCCACCCTTCTCTTTGAACACTTTATTTCTTTTTTCCCTACCTTACCCTTTTCCCCCCCCTCCAAAAAGAAAGCAGAGCGTGTGGTGTAGGTGTGTTGTGGCCAAGTGTGTGTTTGTGGTGCGGTGAGTGGTGCGTGCGTGGTGTCGTGACGTGCGGCATGCAACGTGAAAGTGGGTGTGTGTCTTGTATGTCTGTCTGACGCCGTGTCTGTCTGTCTTTCCCCGTTGTCTTGTCTGTGTTTGTGGTCTATGTGTGTTTGTGTATTTTTTTGTGTGTGCGTTGAAAAGGTCACTAACACATAACGCATGATGATACGACTAAACTAATGACTTCAAACTCCTCGGAGGGAAGTGCATGTCCGGTCATGGTCACGAACCAAACAGGCATATGTATCGCGTTTTTGCGTGAGTTAGCGAGAGAGAGGAGAGAGAGAGAGGAGAGAGAGAGCGCATGAGGAGGAGCGAGACGAAGCCTGCGATCATCCCGAGCAGGCGTCCCATTCCCGACTGTGAGAGAGATGATGGAGACCCGAAGAGAGATGAGCTCGTTTTAGCGTTTTTCCCCCTCGGTTGCAAAAAAGAACCCTAGTTAGAAAGGATACTAAAGGAAGAAAGAACCCCAAGGGAGATGATGGAGGAGATCCCCTCCCTCGAACTTCCACCCCTTGATTGGATGTCCCGCTAGACCATAACGAGGCAAAATTAAGAGCGTAATTACGGCGAAGAGAGCGAGAGGGGAAGCAGAGCGAGAAGATCGAGAGAGAGGAGATGGAGATAGAAGAGAGAGGCAGATGACGCCAGAGGCAGAGAGAAGAGAGAACGAGGAGGGAGAGAGAGAGAGGGGGCGGGAGAGGAGAAGAAAGAGAAAAGAGAGAGAGAGGCGACAAGGAGGAGAAGACGGAGAGAGAGAAGGAGAGGCGAGAATGGAGAGGGAGGGGGAGCTGCGGGAGGAAGGACAAGAGAGGGGAGAGAGAAAAAGAGAAAGGAACAGGAGGAGAGAGAGAAAGCGGAAGAAAGAGAGAGAGAAGAGGAGGGGAAAGGAAAGCGGAGAGGTAAGGAGAGAAGGAGGAGAGAGGGATAGAGAAGAGAGAATCGCGAGGAGGGACGGGGGGGAGGATAGACAGAGATACAGAGGCAAAGGAGAGAGAGAAGAGACGAGAGAGATATAGAGAGAGGCGAGGAAGTAGAGAGAGAAAAGAGATGAGAAGAGGGAGAAAGTGGGGGGGGGGAGGAGAGATTGTTTGGGGGAAGGAAAGGAGCAGTAAAGGAGAGAAGGTGGATTTATTTTTACACAGCACAAGAACAAGCCTGACAGAAATTACATCACACACCACAGCGCACACCGCACACACAAACACCCAACAGCACAACCCACACACACGACACACAACCACAACACACACATCAGAAAGAGCGAGAGGGAGGCATTAAATTGATTGTAGGATAAGAACACTGGGAAGAGAGGAGCAAGTAAGAAGGTGGCGTATATACATACGTACATCTGTATATATCTACATACATAAGATATATTAGATCTATATAAAAAGATATATATTCTATATATATAAGGATTAGATAGATGACAGTCGAGAGGAGAGAGAAGAGAGTAGAGATGAGAGGAGAGAAAGAGAAAGGAATTATAGAGAGAATATCAGAAAGGGTGGGTGGACAGACCTCACACAAGACCACACATAAATACATACGACATTACATTCACAATATACATACATAAATGCATTTACAACATAGGACATACAGAAAAGAAGGAAAGAGGAATATATGTTTTTGAGGCGGTAAGTAAATCCGTGAGGTACCAGTAGTAATTGTGGGGTGTGTGGTGGGGGGGGGGGGGTGGGGTGGGGGGGGGGGGGGGAGGGGGGGGGGGGGAATGGTTGGGGGGGTGGTGGGGGGGGGGGGGGGGGTGGGGGGGGGGGGGGGTGGGGGGGGGGGGGGGGGGGGGGGGGGTGGGGGGGAGGGGGGGGGGGGGGGGGGGGGGGGGGGGGTGGGGGGGTGACAGAAAGACAGACAGATAGAAGATCGAAGGAGATGGGGGACAGACAACAGACATCCAGACGAACAGACCAATACAGACAGTTAACAGACATATGACAGACAGAGCAAGACAGACAACGACAGCCATAACGTGAGGTCCCCTGGTTCTAATCAATACTTCTTATCTCCGCCCCCTGTATCCACACACACTGCAAAGAAATTTGTTTTCCGAAACAACCCTACTACCCGGCAAATCTATTGTCAGACCATCCGTGCTGTGACCCCCCCTCCCCCGGCCCTCCCCCTCTTTTCTCCCCCCCCACGTCTCCAAACTCCTATCCCGACAACTCACAACTCTTTACCGCACCCAACCCTCCCTCCCCCCCATCACTTTCAGGTAGTAGTGTCCCCCTTCCCTCGTTCCCTTTTCATCTTTTTTGTTTTTTTTTTTTTCAATTTTTTCATCTCAACACCACTGTTTTCTTTAACCGCTGATCTAATTCTTCTTCATTCATAATTTAACGAACACGCCAAACAGCGTGTGCACCTTTCTATTTGGATCATAAACCCACTGGCTTTTCTGGAGAGAAGAGAAGAGACGGGGAGGGGAGGGGGGTGGGGGTCTTGGGTGGGGGGGGGGTGGGGGTGGCATGGGAGAAAACTGCCCGGGGGAGGGATTTGGACGCCATTTTGACATCTTTTGCATGAATGCTTGAAAAATAGACCATTTATGTCTGCCCATCCGGCCTCCGGAGGCTGCTATTTATATCTCTGCTGTCTCTGGCCACGCCCAAGTATCTATTAGGCTGGTTAAAGTGTGCATTATTGAAAAGACCATTTGTGCCATTATCAAGCTCTCTCACAATGTCTCCCGAAAAATATTCCGAGAATAAGGCGTGAATATGTATGATGTCGTTATAAATCGCCTCAACTCCGGCTACGGAATCTCCTGCTAACTACGACGACGCCGGGAAGCTAACTACGGCATTTTTGTTTTCTTTTTTTTTTTTTTTTTTTTTTTTTTTTTTCCTTTCTTTTTTTTTTTTTTCTTTTTCCCGCTCCGTCTTACCTTGGCCAGGAAAAATTAAAGAAAAACCGATTAATGAACGCCGTAGCCGGGCGGAGGGGGGGAATGAGTTGGGTGGGGGTGGTGGGGGGGTTGTGGGTGGGGTGTGGGGGGGGGGGTGATGGGAGAAAGGCAGCAAGGGACGTGAACTGTCTCTGGGCTGCGGTGGGTTCGAGAGGACGAGGAGTTATTTTTAGAACAGCATCGATTTCATTCTCTTTGACGGATTGTGGTGCGTACACTTCGGTTGAAGATTTAGCGGTTTTGTTTTGTTTTCCATTTTTTTTTTCTTTTGTTTTTGAGGTTTTGCTGGGGTTTAATAATAATTCCCCCCCCCCTTCTCACTCCCTCTCTCTCCGCGTCTCTCGCTCTCTCCTCTCTCTCTCTCTTCACTATCCTCTCTTGTCCCCCTCTCTCCTCTCTCGTTCTCTCTCAATCTGTTCGGAAATTGACCATTGTATAGGTCTACTTCCAAACATACCGCAGACCCTCACCGCATACCCCCTACCTCTCTCGTCTCTCTCTCTCTTCTCTCTCTCTCCCAACCACACACACACACACACACCACACGACAACACCCGACACACACCCAGCACTACGATACTATAATTATATTATAACATACATACAGAATATAAAATGTAATAATAATCCATACATATATATAATATATTATATAGAAGAATATATAGAGAGAGATGAGAGAGCAGAGAGAGAGAGAAGAGAAGCGAGATACGGCACACACCGCCTATATATATATATATATATATATTATATATTATATATATATATATCTAATATATCTATAATTACACTCGAGACTCGGGGTCTCTCCACCACTTCCACAACGCAGTCCCTGGGGTAGAAGGTCATCTGCACCGTGGATATGTCGACATCTCTAGTCTACTCATACCACGATAATATATATAAGCTTAATTTATTGATTCTCTCTCTATTAAATATGTATGTATATACAGATCTATATATCTATATACATATCTGTATGTTTATATAGTTATTAATCTATAGAAAATACAATTAAGACACACACACACACACAGGACACACACACGGGCTAAACAGGGGGAGGACCACACACAACACACATCCATAAACCTTTTCACGGCAAACAAAAACCAACATTCATCCCAGTCCGGGCAGAGGATAGGGGAAGGAAAGAGTGGAGAGAGGAGGGGTGGGGCAGTTTCAATGGGGAATGGGTGTGGAACAAAACCATACCGGGCCATTGAATCGGCTGCGCATATCCCAACTAAGAACGATTCCCACTTTTGATACTCTCCTCTTCCTCCCTCTCCGAAGTGCTCGCCGACCCAATAACCAGGAGAGGCGAAAGAGCGCCACTCTCAAAGCAGCATCCCCCGCGGACCAGAATCTCGCAATATCCCGATTTATAATCTTGCAATAGGTTTTTTTTTTCAATCGATACTCACGGAAAGGCGTTCCCCTCCAGAACCAAACCACCACAACCACCGCCCCCAACCTCCCGCCAACCCCAACAAGCCCCACCCCCCCCCCCCCCCTCCTCCTCCTCCCGCAATCGATTTCGGCAGATAGGAATCTCTGCACACCCCTCAGCACCGCCATTGGCTGATCATTTTCTTTTTTTTTGTTTTTTGGAGTTGCGCTTGCGCAACCTGCGGCCATCAAACTCAAATATCAGATTTCTATGACGTCATGGGAACAACCCCTTGCTTTTTTT
>JADBJO010016164.1:28774-41339 GCA_016801955.1 Conus betulinus | reverse complement strand
GGGTCAGCCCAAACGCGGACGCATGTCCTGCGCGATCATTTCATCTCAGGCATTCGAGAAAACATACTCTCAGAATCCCCACCTCTGCGCGACTTCATAGGCAGTGCACCCACGCCGCTCATTCCGACACCCCGTCCACAGCCACAGCCCGGTCGGCCCCGCCGCAGCCCCGGCACGCCGAGTCACTTCGGTGGTGTTCAGTGGCGCCTGTTCTGATCTAACATACGCAGGACACCACCTACTAAGCCCCCTACTGACGACAATAATTGCTTAGTCGCGGAGCCGGCGTGAGTGAGCTCCTCCCTCCGGAGGGCGCCACCACGTCCGTCCAACGACAGCCCCCATGGACTCGCCGATACCGGTGACCCCGACGGAACCAAACCAGGCCACAGACGTGGAGAGGACATCGAAACTGAGGTCACCATGAGAGCAGGGCATGAAGGGCCACAGAACTTGAGACATTTTTTTTTTTGCTGATCGATGAGAATGAGGATGATTAAGATGATGCTACGGATTTTCCATTTCGGTCTGAGACTACATGACAGGGCTGTACTCTACGCTTCCTTTCATAATATATCCCGGCGTCAACCAGGCCCGAGAGATACAGCACCTGCAGTGTTGGTCAGGAAATTTGAGCAACACTCTCAGAAACGCATCCATTAAGTGGATGAAACTCGACTGTGTGGTCCCAGTCTGTCAAGGCAACCAGACTGGACATCGTGGGCAAGGTCGGACACCCAGAGTTGGGGGTCAAGGCAACCAGAACACGGAAAACTAGTACAGACCTGTGTGGAGAGCCGCACGCAGGTGACCAAGGATAAAGGCTCAGTCAGCATGGTAGGGAACTGCCCTGCGATCAACATTGAAATTGAGGGAAAAACTGTGACTTCACTCATTGACACAGGTTCCATGGTGTCTACAATGACAGACAAGTTCTTTCTAGAACATTTCAAGATAGCCATACATTGGAGGAATCTTACTACTCCTTAAAGGCAGCAAATGGGTTAGATATCCCCTATGTTGGTTACATTTGCACTGACGTTACCATAGGAGGAGAAACCATCGAGAACGTAGGCATCTTTATGACAAAGACACCTTTGCATGCAGCCACAAAGACTCTGAAACATACAGTTCTGTTGGGAATGAATGTCTTGGAGAAGTGCAGATTGCTCGAATCCTTACTTGGTAACAGTTCTGTCCTGGTAGGCAAGATTCAAGCAGAAATAAAAAAGTACAGGGGAACAGCAAAATTTGCAAGAACGGTGGAAGAGAGAACGCTACTACCAGCAAATTCGGTCACGACTATCATGGTGGCAGCAGGAGTGAGGAAATCTGACGAACCCAATCTGATCCAACATTTGGCTTGCCAGGAGCACCTTCCCAGAGGTATCATGGTCATTGACACCATAGCAATCAAAATGAATGGCTTGTACCCGCTACAGGTAGCCAACATGGGACAGAAAAACATCTGGCTGAACAAAGGCATCAGGGTAGGCTGCATACACACAACATGGATGTGATGATTGACTCAGAGTGGGAGATCAGTATCCAAGAGACAGAAGCCAGAGAGCTTTATGTTAACAGACAAGAGGTTAGTGTTACAGAGGAAGTAAGAGGGGGGCAGCAAGGTAAGCCCTCAAGGGATCAAACTTCCAGATGTCAACCTGACACGCTTTACACCAGAGCAAGGGGCAAAGATAGAGATGTTTCTGGAAGAACATGCGGACTGTATTCCTAAAGAGGGAGAAATGGGCTTCTCAGACCTAGTGCAGCACACCATACCCACAACAGATGATGTCCAGTGTCACAGCCATACAGAAGAATACCTCCACATCAGCTCCTGGAAGTGAAATCTCACATACATACCCTTCTGGAACAGGGTGTGATCAAACCAAGTCATAATTCCTATGCATCGCCAGTTGTATTGGCTAGGAAGAAGGATGGTACACTGAGAATGTGCGTTGACTATAGACGTCTGAATGCTAAGACAGTACGTGATTCTTTCCCACTACCACGCATAGAAGAGACTCTGGATTCCCTCAAAGGAACAAAGTTCTTCTCAACAATGGATCTCGCATCAGGGTACAACCAGATAGCGGTGCATGAAACAGACAAACATAAAACGGCATTCATCACTCCGTTCGGGTTGTATCAGTTTGAAAGGCTACCTTTCGGTTTGGCAGGAGCCCCTGCCACCTTCCAGCGCTTCATGCAGCGGCTGTTCAGTGACAGATTATTTGAGATCCTCATCATCTATCTCGATGATCTTCTTGTGTACAGCAAGAGCTTTGAGGAACATCTGGAACACTTGGACTTTGTGTTCACGACCATCAGCAAACACGGACTGAAACTCAAGCCTCGAAGTGCCATCTGTTCAAGGAACAGGTCCGTATCTGGGCCATATCATTTCAGCCGCCGATGGTGTCGCAACTGACCCAGAGAAAGTTCAGGCAGTACAGGATTGGCCAAGACCAGTCACAGTCAAGCAGCTGCAAACCTTCCCTGGTTTAGCAGGCTACTATCGGCGCTACATAGAAAAGTTTGCACACATAGCAGCCCCACTGTATGATGCCATGAAAGAAGAGAAGGAAACAGAGGAGAAATGCAGGAAGACCATCAAGACAAGGACACAGCTTGTGTGGACTAAAGAATGCAAGATCGCTTTTGAGACTCTGAAAGAGCGGCTGACTTCAGCACCAGTTCTGACCTTCGCAGACTTTGGTAGGCCATTCATTCTGCATGTCGACGTTAGCAGTGAAGGCTCGGGAGCTGTATTGTCACAAGAAGTAGAAGGGCAAACTCGAGTGGTTGCCTATGCCAGCCGGCGTCTCAGACCAACAGAGAGGAACATGCAGAATTATTCCAGCCGCAAGCTTGAACTGCTTGCCTTGAAATGGGCAATCACGGAAAAGCTTAGAGAATACTGCTTGGTTCCAGATTTGAGGTGTGGACTGATAATAACTCTCTGACACACATCGACAATGCAAAACTCGGAGCTGTAGAGCAGAGATGGGTAGCAGACTTGGTTCCTTTTGATTTCGATCTAAAGTTTCGCCGAGGGAAGGACAACAGCAATGCAGATGCGCTGTCCAGAATGCCCTGGAAAATGACATCCAAAAGTCAGTCGATGAAGCCCTTGGAGCAACAACACACCCCCAGAGAAGTTGAGAGAAAAGAGCAGGGATGATCAGATAACGATCAAAAACACAGTTCATTGACATCTCAGGAAAGGGACCGGTGCAGCCTGAAAAACTGCAACAGATCCAACAGGAAGATAGAGTGATCAATAGAGTGAAAGAGTATATCACACGAGGACGGAAGCCCACTCGCCTGGAAAGACTGAAGAAATGTCCAGAAACAAGGAAGATGTTGACGCAGTGGGATCGGCTGAGTATGAGAGGGGATATCCTCCATCGTTCAGTCAAGTCTCCCGGTCAACAACAGAGGTTCCAGTTGGTGCTACCAAAGGACAAAGGCAGCACTGTCTTGTAAGAGCTACATGACAATATGGGGCACCAGGGTGTAGAAAGAACTACCCAGCTGATCAGAGAGCGTTACTTCTGGCTAGGCATGACAGCAGAAATTCTTGACTACTGCAAGAACTGTCGTCGTTGCAATATAGCCAAAGCACAGGTACCAATAGACAGAGCTCCTCTGCAGCCAATCATTGCAACACGCCCCGTTGGAGATTGTAGCCATGGATTTCACAATCTTGGAACCAGCATCAGACGGAAGGGAGAACGCTCTAGTCATCACTGACATATTACAAAGTTCACGGTGGCAGTTCCCACCAGAGATCAGACTGCAGAGACAACAGCAAAGTTTCTAGTCCGAGAATGGTTCCAGAAGTTTGGGGTACCTCAGCGTCTCCATTCTGACCAGGGGCGGAACTTTGAATCGGCAGTCATTGCAGAGCTTTGTAGAATGTACGGGACTGACAAGTCTAGAACTACACCCTACAGCCACAAAGGAATGCACAGACAGAGCGCTTCAACAGGACATTGCATGATCTACTGAGAACCTTGCCTGCAGATCAGAAGAAACGATGGACAGAACATCTGCAGCAGGTCGTAGCGGTGTACAACGCAACTCCTCACGCCACAGCAGGATTCTCTCCATTCTATCTCATGTTTTGGGAGGCATCCACGACTTCCATTCGACTCCATGCATGAGCCTGACTCACAACCACCAACAGCAGATTGGGTTGGCCAGCATCGTCGTAGCCTAGAGTTAGCCTACAGACACGTACGAAGGAGAATTCAGGAAAAGGCTGAGAAGAGACAAGAGCGCTTTGACCGTCATGTGAAAGTGGATCCAGTGCGAATAGGCCCAGAGGTCTTTTTGCGGAACAGACCTGCAGGAAGGAACAAGATCCAAGATAAGTGGAAAGCAGAGGAGTTTGAGGTCACAGAAGTGAGAGACAATGTATACACAGTAGTGAGTTCAGAGACTGGGGTACAGAACAGACTCCACAGGAATGAACTGAAGGTTGTTCCAGCTCAGCGAGAAGAGAGTAGCTCAAACAGTGATCTGGCATCAGGCTCATCAGACGAGGAAACCTGGAGAGGCAGTCTGCCTCAGCAACCAGGGCCAGAACAGGCAGACTCTGAAGAGACAATACCAAAACCGCTGACTGCACAGAATGCACCTCAGCAAGATGGGATCGCAACCAGCTCTAAGGCGTTCAACCAGAGCTACTGCAGGACAACATAGCAACCCACATCATCTACCAAAACCTGTGGTATAACACATAGAAGAAAATTCTGAACAAGGTCATGAAAAAGGTGACAATGATGGTAGGGACAGAGAAGCAGAAAGTGATAAAAGTCTTTACGACAATGAGGGTGAGGGAGACGGACACTACAATCAGCTACTTCTGCATGTTTTTGGCAGAATGATGGACAAAATGAAGTAACTCTTTTGAGAAGAAGCCATCGGAAAGACGATACTTTTTTTTTGAAAAAAAAGCATAACATTTTTTAGTTTCTAGGGTGTATGTTTTCAAAGAAAGTTGGATTGAAGATCATACATATGATGTGTCATTAGACCTAACCAATAATTGCGTGCGTCAAATCGTGCATGAGTCACGTAGATTAAGAAAGATAAGTTCGGTTAGCATTGTACATGGCAAGTAGTAAAGTCTACCCCAATGTCAGTGTGTATAACCAAATCCACTATACAATTATTTTCCCACAGAATAATTGTGAATGAGTTCATAAGCATACTCCTCCACGGCTGATAGGATGTAAGATCTGTCTCAAGTAACTTCTCAAGTTGTCTTTCAGAAATGCTCGAGAATTGCTAAGTTGTAGTCCTAGTGCAAAGTCAATACTTTGCCTGAACGGTCAGTTTTTGCATTGGATGGATAAAGTACTTTCTAATTCATTCAAGTTGCAGAACTTACAACATTGAGACTAGCTAATATAGCTGGGAAGGAAATTTTGGATACTATTTTTGCTTGCAGAGAAATGTGTAATATCAGTTCCTGTTTTGTAAAAAAAAAACAAAAAAACTTGCACTAGTTGCAGAGAAAGGAGTGTCCATAGTATGATTTCAGCATCCAGGAAGATTGTAGCTTCAAATATTTTTGGTTTTGCAAAAGGTTCACAGGGAAACAATTCACATGATATGATAACACAAGGATAAATGCATTTTTGTTTTGTAAATATTATTATTGAACATAAATCTTGTGCTGTTGTAAAGGCTAAGGGGACATTGACATATATCTCACAGTATCAAAGGTAAATAAGCTGGGCAACTCATTCTCCTTAGTGAGTTAAGTCCTTAACCTCTCAGGAACAGTTTAAATGGCTTTGCATATTTGATGCACTATTGTGTGTGTTGAGTACTATATGTATAACAGTGGCAAGTGACCGACTACCTTCTTATTACCTATCATGATAATCTGAGGGCATATGTCAGGCGGGAAGGCCATCAAACATTATGGGATTGTCATAACTGCCCTTTGGTATGACCAGGGATAGTATTGGCCATTGCTTAGGTTCTGTACTATAGTTGTGTTACACTGTGGTGCTACAACAGCAGGTTTATTTTTTTAGTTACTGCTAGATTTTTTTCCGGTTAGACCGGGCTCGGGGCTATGAGAGCATGTCCTTGGTATGATATTAGCAGGGTAAAGCTGAATAATTTGAAACAGTTCAATACTTAGAATTAATTTCTGACTTCAACTTGTTTCCCTTAACAAAGATGTTGCACAGTTTTTGATTATGAAGATTTTTTTTTCTAAATTGATACAAGTTTTCATTTTTTGAGGTGTAAATTATTTTTTAGTTTCAAAAGTGGATTTTTGGCAATGGATTGTCCGATCATGAAGACTGACGTATGGATTTATTTATACATATATGACAGGCCATACAGATAATGTTCATGTATGACCCATGGGTTGAACAATTCGTTGGAGGTGTATATTCACTCCAACACGATATCGTCCAACGTCGGTCGACGTTGCAATTGAAGGGGGGTGTATGTGAGAGGGGGCGAATGAGAATGGGTTGCATGATCAGCAGAAAAAGTGCACGTGGGGAATGCAGGATTGACGTGATGCGTGCGAACTGTGTGAACGGTGAGCAAACGAAGGTGTTGTTGGGAGATGTATGTGTGAGAATAGAGAGTTCATCCCCAGCCTCCAACGAGAAAGGAAGTCGGCCGACTAAGCCAAGAAAGTGATCGAAACTGCGCTTGGTCTGTTTGCGTGAAGATCGTCTGCAACAACACACAACGCTACACTTATATATTGTGGTGTGTGTGTGTGTGTGTGTGTGTGTGTGTGTGTGTGTGTGTGTGTGTGTGTGTGCGCTGCGTGCGTGCGTGCGCGTGTGTGTGTGTGTGTGTGTGTGTGTGTGTGTGTGTGTGTGTGTGTGTGTGTGTGTGCATGCTTGCGCACAGAGAGAGAGAGAGACAGAGACAGAGACAGACAGAGAGAAAGAGAGTGAGTGCTAGAGGTGCAGTTGGAGACTACAAAGAAAGAAAGAAACCAACCGCCGTGGCGAAGTGGTTAGCGTCGCGGACTCCCGGCTAGGAGGTCGTGGGTTCGAATCCTATTAGAATCATGTGGGTTTTTCCGCCCCGACCGGCTCCTACCCTGAGTTGAATTTGCTGCGGACTCAGTTGGGAGACTGGGACCACACAGTCGAGTTTCATCCACTTAAAGGATGCTTTTCTGAGAGTGTTGCTCAAATTTCCTAACCAACACTGCATGTGCCTGTATCTCTCGGGCCTGGTTGACGCCGGGATATATTATGAAAGGAAGCGTAGAGTACAGCCCTGTCATGTAGTCTCAGACCGAAATAGAAATCCGTAGCATCATCTTAATCATCCTCATTCTCATCAATCAGCAAAAAAAAAAATGTCTCAAATTCTGTGGCCCTTCATGCCCTGCTCTCATGGTGACTCAATTTCGATGTCCTCTCCACGTCTGTGGCCTTGGTTTGGTTCCGTCGGGGTCATCAGTATCGGCGAGTCCATGGGGGCTGTCGTTGGACGGACGTGGTGGCGCCCTCCGGAGGGAGAGCTCACTCACGCCGGCTCCACGACTAAGCAATTATTGTCGTCAGTAGGGGGCTTAGTAGGTGGTGTCCTGCGCATGTTAGATCAGAACAGGCGCCACTGAACACCACCGAAGTGACTCGGCAGCAGTGCAGTGTCTCCTCCGGTGGTTGCCTCTTGACGATTTGACACTGACTGCTCCCTATCGATTGCCTTTGCCGGGGCTGCGGCGGGGCCGACCGGGCTGTGTCTATGGACAGGGTGTCAGAATGAGCAGCGTGGGTGCACTGCCTCTGAGGTGGCGCAGAGGTTGGGGCAGTGAAAACAAGCAAAAAACAAACAACAAACAAAAAACAAAGAAAGAAACACAAAGACTGGAACAATCAAACAAGCCAAGTCTTTGCCAAATGAGACTTTGAGGAAAATTTATCATCAAAATATTTCCTCATGTGTTGAATACGTCCCATTTTTTCGTCGACCAAGTCTTAAACAATTTAACCTGAAAACATTAAAACAAGCCAAGCCTTTGCCAAATCTGATCAGAATTACTGTAGAGACTTTGAAATTGATATTGGTACAAAAGATATACCCTCATTCAAAAATAAGTCTATGACACCTTTCTCTGTCTTAGCCAAATCGAAAAAACATGAGCAGTTGTAAAGATACCTGGGAAACAAGCCTCATATCTGAATCTACGAAACAGAGCAGGCTGAAAGCCGTTTCTACATTGCTGAGATACCATCAACATCACTTGCAAGACTACCTTGGCTTGGTCTTCATTTTGTGATGCCGATACTCCTGAAGAATGAGAAACCAGTGCAAAATCACATACTTATCAGTCTCACGAGAATACGAAGTTGCATTCTGTGGACTTCGTACATATGAATACAAGTCAAAAATCCACCTCAACCTGAGACACGTAGTTTCATCCTCCACATCGAGAAACGTGCTGTCATCACAATTGTGAACCTACGGACTGGGTGAATTCGCGGTTCACTGCAGAAAAATGAAATAGAAAACTACGTTGTTGCAATGACTAGAAAGCCTTGAATAAAGCAATAGAAAAGTCACTCTACAGTGTCTATTCTCTGGATGACATACTCGCACATCTAAAAGGAGCAAAATATTTCACCAAACTTGATGCCCGCTCAACCTAATCGACCATCATATGGGATGAATAAAAGTCATTCCTGACCACCTTCAGTTCATCCTTTCGTCTACATCGCCTCCTGTGCGAGTCCATTAGCCTGAATCCCGCACAAGATGAATTTCAGCAGAAACTAATGAGACATTTGATTACACGGACAGCATTTTTGACCTTATTGACAACATCCTCCGGATCACTGGCAGAACTGAAGTGCATGGCAAAGATCGGACCCGCACTCTCAAACGCTGTGTTGGGAAATGATCAAGCTCAACTCTGTTAAACTTAAAGTAGAGAATACAAAAGTACATTAATTGAGATATATCATTTCCGCTGAGTTCTCAAGCCAGATCCTGCAAAAGCTGCAGTTTAAAAAAAAGAAAGAAAGAAGACGGAAATGTCTCCAACAAACAAGGAAAAGCTTAGAATGATCACATATCTGGACAAATTTGATGAAGCCTCAGAGAAACTTGCTTCTTTCACGGTAGGCATGAAATCTGAACAAAAAAATCCACTCGGTGACATGTTTAATAAATGGAGGAAACTGAACCGAATGTTCTTAGTGCTTCCATCTGAGACCATGACTCACTCTGCATGAATTTTTGGACTTCACCTTGCTGGAGCTTTAATGTAGCCTTGCTCGTGAGCTGGCCGGTGAAAACTTTGGTGATTGTTGTCTAACACAGAGTTGTCACAGGCACACAAACATCTGTTCATGCTGCCTAGTACCATCAGTGCTCGTGAGCTGGCCAGAAAACTTTGGTGATTGTTGTCTAACACAGAGTTGTCACAGGCACACAAAAATCTGTTCATGCTGTCTAGTATCATCAGCTTATCATCATGATGTTTGTCATCATCAACAGCGGTAGAACGTAAACTGTTTATAGTAGTCTTTCTGTAAGTGGCTTGCACTGTTGCTTTTTAATGCAAAATGAACACACACACACACACACACACACACACACACACACACACACACACACACACAGAACCCCCATCCCACTCCTTGTCTTTACCATTATTTTTTTCCTGTAAACAAATCTTCATTCTTAGCAGTTCGAATGAACCGTTTTGTGTATGGACTGACGAACAGATATCGTAAGAACACAGAACGGCTAGACTAAAACAGTGCAGGAAGTATTCCAGTTATTGGGACTTTACCGCATGGGCAACTTGAAGACTCGCCAATGTGGAGGTCTGCATTAATGTCCCACACATGAAAAGCTTAGGGCAGAGACCTGGCCTGCCAACACACTGATGACAGAAAAGTTTTATGGATCACTGGAGGGTCTCCGCCGTACAGCAGTCTTCGTCAGTACCACTGGGGTTCCTGTCTGAGTGAACGAAGAAGAAGAAAAAAACAATGCTTAGGGCAATGTCAAAAGAAACAACAAAAAAAAAAAAAACCAATTTTGTAGAAACAATGAAACACGCACCGTATGGGCAGGCCGTCAATTTTTCCATTTTGATCGTAGCAGCAGCGTCACGGTCCTCAAGGAAACCCTTGATGACGATTTTCTTCACAAGCTTTGAATCTCTAGAAAGACTGAAACTGTCACCTATTTCGTTTTCAACCTGAAAAGAAAAAAACAGCATACCATGTGAATCACTCTTCTTGATATCAACAATCGCCACAAAAAAAGATATGTTGCATTATTATATCTGTGCCAATTCTTCAAGCTCGTTTGGGGAGAGAGAGAGAGAGAGAGAGAGAGAGAGAGAGAGAGAGAGAGAGAGAGATAGAGAGAGAGAGAGAGAGAGAGAGAGAGAGAGAGAGGGGGGCATATGTATCATTACTATAGAGAGCAATACAAAAGTATCATCACTGTCTTTCTGATGAACAACACTCTTCATTGCCCTGAAATATATTACACTCACAAAATAAACAGTTTTTCCCTCCTCGGGGCAGATTACTTTTTCTGTGTTCATTATTGCGTTTTAGCAATCATTCAAAACAGTCAAGAACATGTATTATGCAAGGACAACGAAAAAAGCGCACACATGTGTGCGCGCACGCACACACACACTCAGACATACACAAAGACATACACACGAGCGTATACGCTCGCACACACACACACACACACACACACACACACACACACACACACACACACACACACACACACACACACACGCACGCACGCACGCACCACGCACGCACGCACACACACACACACACGCGCGCAGCGCGCGCACACACACACACACACACACACACACACACACACACACACACACACACACACACACACGCGCGCGCGCGCGCGCGCGCGCATTTTTACTGTCAGTTACATCTTTACATACGAATTTTTCCCTTGTGATGATGCTATGAACAATACTTTGCTGTAATGATTTGAATCAAGCAACGTTTAGTTTTATAAACTTCATAAAACGTTGTTTTTAACCCATTTGTGCACAGTTCTTATGGCTCTTTGTGCATTTCTCACATTTCTATTGTTGTTTTCATTTAACGTTCTACCATTTTCATGCCACTGTGATCTAGGGAGTATTGTTTCGTGCAGCTTTTGATGTCTGTTTATTGTTACGTCTGAAGAAGACGTACCCATCGAAAATGTACTCTTCTCTTCTGCATTGTCTATTAAAATAAGCGTGACTTGCACCTTTTGTTCTGTGTATACGTATTTGGCTTGATTCTGTCATTATTTATCGCCAGTAGAACTTTATATTAGAAACTAACATTGCATTCATACGCGACTTTCACATTACTTCAAAGTACTGTCCTCTGCTAACCGCACACAGTCGGTCGGAGGAGCCTCAGGCACGATTCAATAGCGTTTTGGAAGCCTGACGGACAGATGACGTGAATCTCAGAAACCATCGCTTTTGACAGATCTTTGACATGAAAATTTGCGGATACGATAAAAACAAAATCACGTAAATCTGGGCGCCCTGCTTATCAAGGTACTCGTGGCGACTGCGGCACATTCGGGATAGCGCAATATTGAAATAGAAGGATTCTACTGAAGGTAACAGCAGCGTATTTATTTTGCACAGACTTCAACAAGCTGATTCTTTAATACTGGATCCAACATAGCCAAAACACGTGTGTGATTTCTGAGCAGAACAAGCACGATGATAGGGCCAGCAGTATGGAAAAAAAGTGTCTTCCGAACCTGTCATAAACATGTATTCAACATCCATTTTCTACAGTCGTACCTCTTCAACTATCTGGCCAAAAAAATTGCTAGTCCCTTCATCGGATATTCAAGCTGCTGGTTGTTGTCGTTCTTGTTGATTTTCATGATTGCTTTCTATCCTCCATTAGAGTATTTCATCCCCATCTTGCGCTATTTTCTGGCTTTGTTCTTGTTGCAGAATCTGTTTTTTTTCTGTTCTAAATGACTGGTTTTAAACTGACTTCGTTCTTGGACAGAAATATGAGGGTCTCTGTTGCGGTACATAATGTCACGCCTGTGTAAAATGTCACTCAGCGATGTTCTGTATTGATGTTGCGTGACAAAATGCCACCCTGGCACCCGGGTGATATTTCATGTACCAACCGGTAACACATTTATGTTCCATTCAGATCACATCGTCTCTAGATGTTAATCTATGATTTTTAGTTGAGTCTGACCTGTCATTTTTTGCGTGAGAGAAAAAAAAATCGAAGATGATGAAGAAGGGACATCATGGTAATCATCAATGTCTGCATCTCATTGCCAGTGCCAGTGCTGTTTAGACGATATAAATGGTGCTTTCTGATATTATAACAATGGTGACTGTGATAGTGGTAGAAAAAAAAAAAATCTTATCTTTGACAGAACTGACGCGCAGAGACATCCGAAGTCAGTGTGTTCAGATATCCAAATGTGTACATAGGCTAGCACAATCAGGGAATATATATAAATTGTAATCGAGGTAATACATTTTTTTTTCATCGTTATTACTGAT
>JADBJO010016164.1:21274-23774 GCA_016801955.1 Conus betulinus | reverse complement strand
GGTCGACGTTGCAATTGAAGGGGGGTGTATGTGAGAGGGCGAATGAGAATGGGTTGCATGATCAGCAGAAAGTGCACGTGGGGAATGCAGGATTGACGTGATGCGTGCGAACTGTGTGAACGGTGAGCAAACGAAGGTGTTGTTGGGAGATGTATGTGTGAGAATAGAGAGTTCATCCCCAGCCTCCAACGAGAAAGGAAGTCAGCCGACTAAGCCAAGAAAGTGATCGAAAAACTGCGCTTGGTCTGTTTGCGTGAAGATCGTCTGCAACAACACACAACGCTACACTTATATATTACGGTGTGTGTGTGTGTGTGTGTGTGTGTGTGTGTGTGTGTGTGTGTGCGTGTGTGTGTGTGCGTGCGCTCGCGCGCGTGTGTGTGTGTGTATGTATGTATGTGTGTGTGTGTGTGTGTGTGTGTGTGTGTGTGTGTGTGTGTGTGTGTGTGTGCATGCTTGCGCACAGAGAGAGAGAGAGAGACAGAGACAGAGACAGACAGAGAGAAAGAGAGTGAGTGCTAGAGGTGCAGTTGGAGACTACAAAGAAAGAAAAAAACCAACCGCCGTGGCGAAGTGGTTAGCGTCGCGGACTCCCGGCTAGGAGGTCGTGGGTTCGAATCCTATTAGAATCATGTGGGTTTTTCCGCCCCGACGGCTCCTACCCCCTGTTGAATTTGCTGCGGACTCAGTTGGGAAGACTGGGACCACACAGTCGAGTTTCATCCACTTAAAGGATGCTTTTCTGAGAGTGTTGCTCAAATTTCCTAACCAACACTGCATGTGCCTGTATCTCTCGGGCCTGGTTGACGCCGGGATATATTATGAAAGGAAGCGTAGAGTACAGCCCTGTCATGTAGTCTCAGACCGAAATAGAAATCCGTAGCATCATCTTAATCATCCTCATTCTCATCAATCAGCAAAAAAAAAATGTCTCAAATTCTGTGGCCCTTCATGCCCTGCTCTCATGGTGACCTCAATTTCGATGTCCTCTCCACGTCTGTGGCCTTGGTTTGGTTCCGTCGGGGTCATCAGTATCGGCGAGTCCATGGGGGCTGTCGTTGGACGGACGTGGTGGCGCCCTCCGGAGGGAGAGCTCACTCACGCCGGCTCCACGACTAAGCAATTATTGTCGTCAGTAGGGGGCTAGTAGGTGGTGTCCTGCGCATGTTAGATCAGAACAGGCGCCACTGAACACCACCGAAGTGACTCGGCAGCAGTGCAGTGTCTCCTCCGGTGGGTTGCCTCTTGACGATTTGACACTGACTGCTCCCTATCGATTGCCTTTGCCGGGGCTGCGGCGGGGCCGACCGGGCTGTGTCTGTGGACAGGGTGTCAGAATGAGCAGCGTGGGTGCACTGCCTCTGAGGTGGCGCAGAGGTTGGGGCAGTGAAAACAAGCAAAAAAAAACAAACAAACAAAAAAAAAACAAAGAAAGAAACACAAAGACTGGAACAATCAAACAAGCCAAGTCTTTGCCAAATGAGACTTTGAGGAAAATTATCATCATCAAATATTTCCTCATGTGTTGAATACGAGTCCCATTTTTTCGTCGACCAAGTCTTAAACAATTTAACCTGAAAACATTAAAACAAGCCAAGCCTTTGCCAAATCTGATCAGAATTACTGTAGAGACTTTGAAATTGATATTGGTACAAAAGATACCCTCATTCAAAAATAAGTCTATGACACCTTTCTCTGTCTTAGCCAAATCGAAAAACATGAGCAGTTGTAAAGATACCTTGGAAACAAGCCTCATATCTGAATCTACGAAACTGAGCAGGCTGAAAGCCGTTTCTACATTGCTGAGATACCATCAACATCACTTGCAAGACTACCTTGGCTTGGTCTTCATTTTGTGATGCCGATACTCCTGAAAGAATGAGAAACCAGTGCAAAATCACATACTTATCAGTCTCACGAGAATACGAAGTTGCATTCTGTGGACTTCGTACATATGAATACAAGTCAAAAATCCACCTCAACCTGAGACACGTAGTTTCATCCTCCACATCGAGAAACGGCTGTCATCACAATTGTGAACCTACGGACTGGGTGAATTCGCGGTTCACTGCAGAAAAATGAAATAGAAAACTACGTTGTTGCAATGACTAGAAAGCCTTGAATAAAGCAATAGAAAAGTCACTCTACAGTGTCTATTCTCTGGATGACATACTCGCACATCTAAAAGGAGCAAAATATTTCACCAAACTTGATGCCCGCTCAACCTAATCGACCATCATATGGGATGAATAAAAGTCATTCCTGACCACCTTCAGTTCATCCTTTCGTCTACATCGCCTCCTGTGCGAGTCCATTAGCCTGAATCCCGCACAAGATGAATTTCAGCAGAAACTAATGAGACATTTGATTACACGGACAGCATTTTTGACCTTATTGACAACATCCTCCGGGATCACTGGCAGAACTGAAGTGCATGGCAAAGATCGGACCCGCACTCTCAAACGCTGTGTTGGGAAATGATCAAGCTCAACTCTGTTAA
>JADBJO010016164.1:10000-15021 GCA_016801955.1 Conus betulinus | reverse complement strand
GTTTAGCGTCGCGGACTCCCGGCTGGGAGGTCGGGGTTCGAATCCCATCATAGTCATGTGGGTTTTTCTGCCCCGACCGGCTCCTACCCAGAGTTGAGTTTGCTGCGGACTCAGTTGGGAAGACTGGGACCACACAGTCGAGTTTCATCCACTTAATGGATGCGTTTCTGAGAGTGTTGCTCAAATTTCCTGACCAACACTGCAGGTGTCCTGTATCTCTCGGGCCTGGTTGACGCCGGGATATATTATGAAAGGAAGCGTAGAGTACAGCCCTGTCATGTAGTCTCAGACCGAAATGGAAATCCGTAGCATCATCTTAATCATCCTCATTCTCATCGATCAGCAAAAAAAAAAATGTCTCAATCTGTGGCCCTTCATGCCCTGCTCTCATGGTGACCTCAATTTCGATGTCCTCTCCACGTCTGTGGCCTTGGTTTGGTTCCGTCGGGGTCACCGGTATCGGCGAGTCCATGGGGGCTGTCGTTGACGGACGTGTGGTGCGCCCTCCGGAGGGAGAGCTCACTCACGCCGGCTCCGCGACTAAGCAATTATTGTCGTCAGTAGGGGGCTTAGTAGGTGGTGTCCTGCGTATGTAGATCAGAACAGGCGCCACTGAAACACCACCGAAGTGACTCGGCAGCAGTGCAGTTGTCTCCTCCGGTGGGTTGCCTCTTGACGACTTGACACTGACTGCTCCCTGTGGATTGCCGGTGCCGGGGCTGCTGGCGGGGCCGACCGGGCTGTGGCTGTGGACAGGGTGTCGGAATGAGCGGCGTGGGTGCACTGCTCTGAGTGGCGCAGAGAAAATCGAAAAAACATGAGCAGTTGTAAAGGAACCTGGAAAACAAGCCTCATATCTGAATCTACGAAACCTGAGCAGGCTGAAAGCCGTTTCTACATTGCTGAGATACCATCAACATCACTTGCAAGACTACCTTGGCTTGGTCTTCATTTGTGATGCCGATACTCCGAAGAATGAGAAACCAGTGCAAAATCACATACTTATCAATCTCACGAGAATACGAAGTTGCATTCTGGGCCTTCGTACATATGAATACAAGTCAAAAATATCACCTCACCTGAGACACGTATGTTTCAGTCCTCCACATCGAGAAACGTTGCTGTCATCACAATTGTGAACCTACGGGACTGGTGAATTCGCGGTTCACTGCAGAAAAATGTCAAATAAAAACTACGTTGTTGCATGACTATAAAGCCTTGAATAAAAGCAATAGAAAAGTCACTCTAACAGTGTCTATTCTCTGGATGAACATACGCTCGCACATCTAAAAGGAGCAAATAATTTCACAAATTGTGATGCCCGCTCAACTAATCGACATCATATGGGAATGAATAAAAGTCATTCCTGACCACCTTCAGTTCATCCTTTCGTCTACATCGCCTCCTGTGCGAGTCCCATTAGCCTGAATCCGCACAAGATGAATTTCAGCAGAAACTAATGAGACATTTGATTTACACGGACAGGCAGTTTTGACCTTATTGACAACCATCCTCTGGATCACTGGCAGAACTGCAAGTGCATGGCAACAGATCGGACCCGCACTCTCAACCGCTGTGTTGGGAATTGTATCAAGCTCAACTCTGTTAAACTTAAAGTAGAGACACAAAGTACATTAATTGAGATATATCATTTCCGCTGAAGTTCTCGAGCCATATCCTGCAAAAGCTGCAGTTTTTAAAAAAAGAAAGAAGAAGACGGAAATGTCTCCAACACAACAAGTTAGGGAACAAGCTTAAGAATAGATCACATATGGCTGATATTTCTACAAATTTGATGAAGTCCTCAGAGAACTGGCTTCCTCTTCTCGCACCGCTAGGCATGAAAATCTGAACAAAAAATCCACTCGGATGAACATGTTTCTATAAATGGAGGAAACTGAACCGAATGTTCTTAGTTCTCTCCATCTGACTCCCGCATGACTCACTCTGCCATCTGACTTTTTGTAGGACTTAACACCGATTTTGGCTGGAGCATTAAGTTAATGTAGGCCTGGCTCGTGAAGCTGCCGGTGAAAACTTGGCTGATTGTGTTGTCCTACCACGTTAGTTGTCACAGGCACACAAAACAGTCTGTTCATGCTGCCTATTATCCCGTGCTTCAGTGCTCGTGAGCGGGCCAAGTCTACTGAAACTTTGGTGATTGTTGTCTCCGCTCTTGCCACAGAGTTGTCACAGGCACAAAACATCTGTTCATGCTGTCTAGTATCAGTCATTCCCTTATCCATCATGATGTTTGTCATCATCAACAGCGGTAGTCACGTAAACTGTTTTATAGTCCGACTTATCTGTAAGTGGCTTGCACGAAATGCTTTTTAATGCAAAATGCAACACACACACACACACACACCACACCACACACACACACACACACACAGAACCCCCACCCCTCCTTGTTCTTTACCATTATTTTTTTCCTGTAAACAATCTTCATTCTTAGCAGTTCGAAATGAACCGTTTTGTGTATGGACTGACAACAGATATCGTAAGAACACAGAACGGTAGACTAAAAACAGTTGCAGGAAGTATTCCAGTTATTGGGACCTTTACCGCATGGGCAACTTGAAGACTCGCCAATGTGGAGGTCTGCATTAATGTCCCACACATGAAAAGCTTAGGGCAGAGACCTGGCCTGCCAACCACTGACAGAAAAGTTTTATGGATCACTGGAGGGTCTCCGCCGTACAGCAGTCTTCGTCAGTACCACTGGGGTTCCTGTCTGAGTGAACGAAGAAGAAGAGAAAACAATGCTTAGGGCAATGTCAAAAGAAACAACAAAAACAAAACCAATTTTGTAGAAACAATGAAACACGCACCGTATGGGCAGGCTGTCAATTTTTCATTTTTGATCGTAGCAGCAGCGTCACGGTCCTCAAGGAAACCTTGATGACGATTTTCTTCACCAGCCTTGAATCTCTAGAAAGACTGAAACTGTCACCTATTTCGTTTTCAACCTGTAGAAAAAAAAACCAGCATATCATGTGAATCACTCTTCTTCATATCAACAATCGCCGCAAAAGAGGTATGTTGTATTATTATATCTGTGCCAGCTCTTCAAGCTCGTTTGGAGAGAGAGAGAGAGAGAGAGAGAGAGAGAGAGAGAGAGAGAGAGAGAGAGAGAGAGAGAGAGAGAGAGAAGGGGGTGCATATGTATCATTACGACCTAAGTTATAGAATGCAATACAAAAAGTATCACCACTGTCTTTCTGATGAAACAACACTCTTCATTGCCCTGAAATATTACACTCGCAAAATGACAGTTTTTTCCCCTTCCTCAGAGCAGATTACTTTTTCTGTGTTCACTATTGCGTTTAGCAATTATTCAAAACAGTCAAGAACATGCATTATGCAAGGACAAACGAAAAACACACACATGCGTGCGCGCACGCACACACACACTCAGAAATACACAAAGACATACACACGAGCGTATACGCTCGCTCGCTCGCGCGCGCACGCACACACACACACAGAAGCACACACACACACACACACACACACACACGCACACACGCACACACACACACACACACACACACACACATTTTACTGTCAGTTACATCTATACATACGAATTTTCCCTTGTGATGATGCTATGAACAATACTTTGCTGTAATGATTTGAATCAAGCACGTTTAGTTTTATGAACTTCATAAAACGTTGTTTTTAACCCATTTGTGCACAGTTCTTATGGCTCTTTGTGCATTTCTCACATATCTATTGTTGTTTTCATTTAACGTTCTCTACCATTTCCATGCCACTGTGATCTGGGGAGTATTGTTTCGTGCAGCTTTTGATGTCTGTTTATTGTTACGTCTGAAGAAGACGTACCCATCGAAAATGTACTGTTCTCTTCTGCATTGTCTATTAAAATAAGCGTGACTTGCACCTTTTGTTTTGTGTATACGTATTTGGCTTGATTCTGTCATTATTTATCGCCAGTAGAACTTTATATTAGAAACTAACATTGCATTCATATGCGACTTTCACATTACTTCAAAGTACTGTCTTCTGCTAACCGCACACAGTCGGAGGAGCCTCAGGCACGATTCAATAGCGTTTTGGAAGCCTGACGGACAGATGACGTGAATCTCAGAAACCATCGCTTTTGACAGATCTTTGACATGAAAATTTGCGGATACGATGAAAACAAAATCACGTAAATCTGGGCGCCCTGCTTATCAAGGTACTCGTGGCGACTGTGGCACATTCGGGATAGCGCAATATTGAAGTAGAAGGATTCTACTGAAGGTAACAGCAGCGTATTTATTTTGCACAGACTTCAACAAGCTGATTCTTTAATACTGGATCCAACATAGCCAAAACACGTGTGATTTCTGAGCAGAACAAGCACGATGATAGGGCCAGCAGTATGGAAAAAAGTGTCTTCCGAACCTGTCATAAACATGTATTCAACATCCATTTTCTACAGTCGTACCTCTTCAACTATCTGGCCAAAAAAATTGCTAGTCCCTTCATCGGATATTCAAGCTGCTGGTTGTTGTCGTTCATGTTGATTTTCATGATTGCTTTCTATCCTCCATTAGAGTATTTCATCCCCATCTTGCGCTATTTTCTGGCTTTGTTCTTGTTGCAGAATCTGTTTTTCCTGTTCTAAATGACTGGTTTTAAACTGACTTCGTTCTTGGACAGAAATATGAGGGTCTCTGTTGCGGTACATAATGTCACGCCTGTGTAAAATGTCACTCAGCGATGTTCTGTATTGATGTTGCGTGACAAAATGCCACCCTGGCACCCAGGTGATATTTCATGTACCAACCGGTAACACATTTATGTTCCATTCAGATCACATCGTCTCTAGATGTTAATCTATGATTTTTAGATGAGTCTGACCTGTCATTTTTTTGCGTGAGAGAAAAAAAATCGAAGATGATGAAGAAGGGACATCATGGTAATCACCAATGTCTGCATCTCATTGCCAGTGCCAGTGCTGTTTAGACGATATAAATGGTGCTTTCTGATATTATAACAATGGTGACTGT
>JADBJO010016163.1:30186-32686 GCA_016801955.1 Conus betulinus | reverse complement strand
TGTGTGTGTGTGTGGTGTGTGTGTGTGTGTGTGTGTGTGTGTGTGTGTGTGTGTGTGTGTGTGTGTGTGTGTGTGTTTTGTTGTTGTTGTTGTTACTGCTGTTTTTTTTTTTGTTCTTATTGTTACGGATACATAATATATGTCATCTTCTGGTCGTTTGTTTCCCACAAATATTCAAGGGCATGTAAATGCAGGAGCATGCCTGGACAAGCCCTAGAGATCACACACGCATGTATACACATGCATTTACACATGCTCACACACATATACGCGTGCGCGCGCGCGCGCGCGCGCACACACACACACACACACACACACACACACACACACACACACACATGCACACGCACACATACACTCATGCACACTCAAATACACATGTACAAACGCGCTGCATACACTAGGGTACACACACATAGGCGTGTTCACAATCCACCTCCCCCCCCCCCCCCCTTCCCGGAAACGCATATATATACATACGTGTACACTCACCGCAAACGTTACAATGATAATAATGGCACAAACAATGTTAGATAGGTGCCCAAGGTCTAACCAGCGTTTGGGGCTGATGCGCAGGTCAGACATCTGCTAAAATGGAGTCACGAGACTCTCTGCTTAATTGAAGCATCCCAGCCAAGTCAATCTGGAGACCAACTTTAAATCGTGCGCAGTATGGTCTCGCTGGTTAGCAGATGAGGTGTAGCGGATATGGACAAAAGCCGCGTGCTGTGACACATCCTTGACGACAGCACCCAAGGGGGGCTGCACCAAGAACGGGGGGATGTTAAGGACTTCATCAATGTGCATGAGACGGAGGTCTAATGACGTCGTCACTGTGCCCTGGGGGAAAAGGTGCAATGCACCACGGGGGGACATGTTAAGGAACACCGTCACTATACTGTGGAGCGAATGCTGAAAGACTTCAGCATTGTGCAGTCAGTAAGAAGGTTCAAGGACCTCATCACTGTATCCTTGGGAAAAGGTTCAATGACCTCATCACTCCACCAATGTAGAGGAAAGGTTCAATGACCTCATCACTCCACCATGGGGCAAGGTTCAATCACCTCATCACTGCACCATGGGGAAAGGTTCAAAGACCTCATCACTCCACCACGGGAAAGGTTCAATCACCTCATCACTCCACCATGGGGAAAGGTTCAATCACCTCATCACTCCACCACGGGGAAAGGTTCAAGGACCTCATCACTCCACCACGGGAAAAGGTTCAATCACCTCATCACTCCACCATGGGAAAAGGTTCAATGACCTCATCACTCCACCAATGTAGAAAGGTTCAATGACCTCATCACTCCACCATGGGGGTTCAATCAAGGTTCAATCACCTCATCACTGCACCATGGGGAAAGGTTCAAAGACCTCATCACTCCACCACGGGAAAAGGTTCAATCACCTCATCACTCCACCATGGGGAAAGGTTTCATCACCTCATCACTCAAGGACCTCATCACTCCACCACGGGAAAAAGGTTCAATCACCTCATCACTCCAACATGGGGAAAGGTTCAATGACCTCATCACTCCACCATGGGGAAAGGTTCAATCACCTCATCACTCCACCATGGGGAAAGGTTCAAGGACCTCATCACTCCACCATGGGGAAAGGTTCAATCACCTCATCACTCCACCATGGGGAAAGGTTCAATCACAATCATCACTCCACCATGGGGAAAGGTTCAAGGACCTCATCACTCCACCATGGGGAAAGGTTCAATCACCTCATCACTCCACCATGGGGAAAGGTTCAATCACCTCATCACTCCACCATGGGGAAAGGTTCAAGGACCTCATCACTCCACCATGGGAAAGGTTCAAGGACCTCATCACTCCACCATGGGGAAAGGTTCAAGGACCTCATCACTGCACCATGGGGAAAGCTTCAAAGACCTCATCACTCCACCATGGAGAAAGGTTCAAGGACCTGCCCCTGCGGGGCGGAATGTTCAATGTGCTGACAACAATACTCAGACACAGTGGGTGTCTCTGGTGTCATGAACCAAGGCTGTAGACAGAAGTGGTCGAGGGGCAATAGCCGAGCCATTCCCAATATTGCCTGACAGACAGGTGGGACCAAACGGGATTAGCAGTGGACTTAGTGTGGCAGGCAAGAGCGATGGGAGGAACGAGGCTGAAGAGGGGGGTTGGGGGGGGGGGGGGGGGTATGCTGGAAGTGCCAAAGGAATATGACAGACCAGTAAATGGCTGGTCAGTTCCATGTTTACTTACATTCAGTGACACAGGGTACATGCTCTACACCGCGCCACATATCAGACAGGTTGTGGGAAGAAAAGAGAGACTGTTCTATCAAATAGACGCATTGGGCAGGTCAGGACACACACGACTACAGCCATAGATTATGGATGAGGCTTACCAGGCATGTGACCTAAGCACTTTTTTTTTTTTCCAAAGGAGCTGGTCAACCAGTTGTGAGAGAGTCAGACAGGGCAGTGCTACAACACGTCGTTTTCATACAGAGCAGAACG
>JADBJO010016163.1:20000-21311 GCA_016801955.1 Conus betulinus | reverse complement strand
CACAATGTCTTGAGGCATATTTCAACATGTCCAAAACAAGTCATTCTCTCAGAAACAGCGATCGGGGACAATAATGGGCATTGCTCTTTTTTAAGATACAGTAAATGATATTCATGCAAAGCATTTGCGACATATGTACTAAAAAAAATTAATAAATAATCTTGGTCCAATATCACACTCTGTTGGGCATCTCTTTACTAAACAGAGGAGCAATAATAAATAAATAAATAAAACGAAAATATATCTTATAGGATTCTGACCGACAACATCAATACGGTTTGTCAATAAATCCGATTTATGTAAGACTGTCGAAGCTCATTCATCATGAATATTCAAATGAAGCTAGTAAAAGCAGCAGCCTTTTTTCGTTTCCAGAACATCTCAACACATGTAAATGACTCCAACAAAGGATACATGACTCCAACAAAGGATAAAATGACTCCAACAAAGGATAAATTTACCTAAGTGAAAAAAAAGAAGAAGTCGGTAGATATTAGAACATCCCAAAGTGGAGTGAAATCAAATTCCAAAGCAGAAGAAAAAACATCATAAGTTTCACAGCGGCTGTTTTCAAACAAAATAAACAGTTGTACGTGTCACGACAACACAAACTGGGATCCGACATTTGGGTGAGTTCTGGCACCGTAGTATCAAAGCCCCCCCACCCTTTCCCCTCCATGCACATCGGTCTTACCCTGTGACGGCGTCATGGGTCATCGTACAGACAGGCTGCACACCAAACATTAATGCACCAAGGCTTTGCTTAGGCTGCACACCAAACATTAATAACGCACCAAGGCTTTGCTTAGGCTGCACACCAAACATTAATTTAATGCACCAAGGCTTTGCTTAGGCTGCACGCCAAACATTAATGCACCAATGCTTTGCTTGGGCTGCACGCCAAACATTAATGCACCAATGCTTTGCTTGGGCTGCACGCCAAACATTAATGCACCAATGCTTTGCTTAGGCTGCACGCCAAACATTAATGCACCAATGCTTTGCTTGGGCTGCACGCCAAAACATTAATGCACCACTGCTTGCTTGGGCTGCACGCCAAACATTAATGCACCAAGGCTTTGCTTAGGCTGCACGCCCAAACATTAATGCACCAAGGCTTTGCTTGGGCTGCGCACCAAACATTAATGCAACACAAGGCTTTGCTTAGGCTGCACACCAAACATTAATGCACCAAGGCTTTGCTTAGGCTGCACGCCAAACATTAACGCACCAAGGCTTTGCTTGGGCTGCACGCCAAACATTAATGCACCAAGGCTTTGCTGAAGCAATCGAGTACTCATCTTATTGAAT
>JADBJO010016163.1:7500-15000 GCA_016801955.1 Conus betulinus | reverse complement strand
GTCCCTCATGGGCGCACAGTGGGCATGAACCTACGTGCAGCGGCTCGGCGACTTGTGCCTCGTGCGTCTCCCGAGTCGGCCTCACGCGGCACAGGACCGTCGCCACTCAGCATGAAGACGGCCGCCCGGTAGCCCTGACGACGGCTTAGGAGGAACCACCATCACGACGACACCATCATCATCAACATCAACCGCAGTCGAACCACCTTCAGACAACCGCTCGGCGGTTCCACGACTACCTACTCATCTAGGCTCCTGCCTGACGGCGCCATCTTCCCCGGGACCCTCCGCCCGACGCTAACCCAGACTTCTTGACCCAACCTGCCAGTCTACAGTGTCTATGCCAAGACAAACGTCTCCATGTCACAGCTTCGGCTGTGGCGATATCTTGTCCCTAAAAGCATTCCGCTGTGAGGACGTTAAACTCATCTTTTCTCACAGGCGTTTATTAGTTGTATCTCTTTAATAACTCTGTTCTAGTGTACAAAAATTCAGTACAGGCTGTATGAACAGATTTGATTCCAGGTGAACCACTGTGATCTTCACAGACTGGTATTATATAAACACTTACAAATTTTGTAACAATTTTGTTTTACTCAAAAGTTTTAACGTTTTCCACTCGCCGTTTTTTTTCCATTTTGAATCTTTAGCGAGCTGTAATGATATTAGACTAGGTAATCCGTGTCTATTTTCTTCCACTACGAGATTGATCAACACATTTATCCTTTGTCAACCGGTGACTGTTTTGCACCTCTTAGAAGACCAAGACACAGTCTGATATGCACAATTCTTAAGCTTTTCAAAATGTTTGAGCTGTAACCTTCCCCTCCCCAATCTGTGCCAAATTATTAATGTAATGATGGAAAAATTGTTAGCCTGCACGTGGTTTTTATCTCCACTGCTAAACTGAAATCAACAACAGGAACCATAGATGTATATAATTGTCTACCTATTTGAAATATATCTATCAATATATAATTGTCTACCTATTTGAAATATATCTATCAATGTATGGGGGTGCGTACGTACGCGCTTCTTTATTTAAATATATATCAATGTACGTGCGTACACGTATGTGTGTGTGTATTTACTTGGCTAACACGACATTCGCAGGATATACCAGAAGGACGGGGCGATGGGAAAGGGAAAACATGTGTTGGAGAGATGTAGAAGCACAAACAAGATGGTTCCAGATGTGTGTGGCGGAAAGGGGAGAAAAGATCGGTCGGCGGTTAACTAAGACAGAGGAAAAGTTGAAACTTTCTTCTACACCACATACAAACGCAGTGACAGCTGGCCATCCATCACCCCCCTATTAACCCTGCTTCACTTTCAGTGAAGGCTTGCGTGGAAGTTTTTCAATGGAGGGATGATGATGTGTGCGGAAACCATCTGAATGTGTAAAACACACGTAAACAAGGCACGCACCTAGTCGCGCGCGCGCGCGTGTATGTGTACGTGTGTGTGTGCGCACGCGCGCGCCTCTTGCAGAATATCTACAACGAGCAGAGCGTATGCTGCAGGCCTGAACAGCAAGCTAGCGCAGCGCACCCCCAGCTATAGTCGGCAGGCAAAAAGTGTCGCGTGTTGGTGGACAGGCCGCGCGAGGTCGTGTAGGGCGGCCATTAGACCGAGTTTTCCCCAGGGAACAGAGGCTGCTTCCAGATACATCAGCCATCAGGCGGACGGAAGAATTTGCTGCTTGTCATGCATAGCATGGACGGCTGACCACAAGGGGTTGGAGAGAGAGGGAGAGAGAGAGAGAGAGAGGGGGGGGGGAGATTCAGATGTTTATTCTGTTAGCCCCTCAGAAGACGGGTGCGCTGATGGGACAACATTCTGTATGTAGACTGATGTAACCAAAAATGAAAGAGAGGCAAACGAGAGAGAGAGACAGACAGACAGATAGAGAGGGGAAGGGGGGGGGGGGGGGGGGAGGGAAGGGAGAGATTCAGATCTATATTCTGCTAAGACATAGCCCGTCAGAAGACTGGTGCAATGATGGGAGAATATTCTGTGTGTAGACTGATGCAAAGAAAAGAAGGAAACGGAGAGAGGACGAGAGAGAGAGAGAGAGGAGAGAGAGAGAGAGAGAGAGAGAGAGAGAGGAGAGAGAGAGGAGAGCAGGAGAGAGAGAGCACCAAAAAAACCTTTATAGATAAACACACATCTACTGTTTTTTTTACATCTAATTCTTACCCCGTACATGGACTACACTTCACAAGAATGAGAAAATCAGAGAGAGAGAGAGAGAGAGAGAGAGAGAGAGAGGAGAGAGAGAGAGAGAGAGATTTGACACTTTGATATTTTATTGTCATTCCCAAAGAGGTTTTTTGACAAGGAGGGAGGGGTTAACAGAACAATAACATTTCTCTCTTCCTTCGCTTACAAACAAATAGTACATCTTCATGCCCAGTTTGTAGCAAACCAAAGGTTAGCAAACACATATAAAATCGTAACATTTCCGTGTGTCCTCTCACACAGAAAAATACAGTAAGGTTAAACGGAGAGAGAGAGAGAGAGAGAGAGAGAGAGAGGAGAGAGAGAGAGAGAGAGAGAGCATAAAAACTTCTTTATTTCCAAGAACTGGCCCTCAGCACTTGTGTCTTAAGAGGTTATCTTTTTATATTTTCTACTTTTCACAAGAAAATGTAGCTTGCTTTGCTGTTTCATGATTTTCTTTTGCTTCTTAGGTGGCACTTTTGGTTGTTGTTTTTTTTTAATCTCGACAAACATACTATGGTATTGCACACCAGCCTTTTTCTGGGATAGCATTCTTCTTAAAATGGAAAAGGCAGAGAGGTCAGAGAAGTCAAGTTATTTTTTTCCCCAGTCACTGAGAAGAAACAATCAGCTTTCAAAATATCGGTATCTGACCAGGAGTTATATGTGTGTGAGTTTCCTCCCCCTTAGAGACTATAAGCTTGCTGAAGGCTGATTTTGAGAAGCATCCATTCACCCGCTCGAGCACATACCGTTAGTTAGGCAGAATTATTTACCACTACAGATATCAATGCTTATCTCCCCCAATTTCTTCAATGTAAGACATAAGAGCAAGCTTTCTTTATGTTTGTGTGTATATATGCACACAGATGCTTTTTTTTTTTTACATCCAGTTCTTGCCCCGTACATCGACTACAGTACTGGAGAGTGAGTTTCATGAGCGCACGTTCATTACATTTGTTGCAACACCCTAACAAATGCACACAAACACGACTAACTCTCATTCAGAAAAAACAACATCAATTAAGATTTGAAAAGTGATTATATTGACTGACTCCACCGAACAACCACCACCTGCTATCTATCGCCTCACAAAACAGCTAACAAAGATGGGAACTGACAAATAAAAGGTCACAGCTCAAACCTATAAAGCAAGACAGATTTCTAACATTTGGTTCATGAGTACATGTCACTAGGAAGTGCCCCCATCTGTTTAGCTAGAAGATTAATCAAACGTCGACAGTGTGCATGTACTGAGTTCTTAATTTCTATAAGACGAGGCAGCATGACACAAACTTGCTGTTCATTTTCTTTCTCTTATCTGCAAAAGTGGCAATTTAAAGGGATGCTATACTAATAATGCTCAGCTTTATCTGAAATAGTAAGTAACTAATCAGTGTACAATTAAATGCCTGTCAGATGCAACAGAAGACTTTTACAGTCTGAGGAGTATTGTTTGTTGTTTTTTTTTGTTTTTTTTTTGCACGAATGTTGATGTATGAGAAGACAATTGACACAAAAAATCTACTGATCCACTTATCTGTTTTGTATTGTGCACTAAATGAGCGTTATCTTCGCTGTTGCTTTGTGCGTTTACTACTATCTTTTTTTTTTACCTTCCTTTTATAGTTCTTGAGGATTCATTATCACGTGGGAGTCGGGTTTCTTGACTGATGCTGGGTTTGTGTTTTCTTCTTTTTTTAAAATTCAGTTTCATGAGTTTGCTGACCTTTTCTCTGCTGTGATTCTCTTGATTCTAGATGCCATAAAAATTCAGGTTCTGGATTTCTAAACAGTAGGATCACGCAAATTATTCCCCCCCCCCCCCCCCCCCTTTTTCTGTTTTTCTTTTTCCCTAAATTTTATAGACTCGACCACCACCAGCACCCCCCACCCACCACCCATCAAACTTCCTCCCCCATTCCAAAGTCCATCATTAACACCTTATCTCTTTTCGTTTCGCACGGTGAACATTCGGGGAAAGATTTTGTTTTCCTAAAAAGCCACCCGACAACGAATAGCGACATGTATGAATGTGTCAGCAACTTCAAAACTTTTTAATTTGTTTCATAATGGTGTAATGGGGGTCATGTTGTTGTGACCGCATGTTGTGACCATGTGTCGTTGTGACCACGTGTCGTTGTGGGACCATGCGTCGTTGTGACCACGTGTCCTTGAGACCAAGTGACCTTGTGACCATAAGTTGCTGTGACTACGTGTCGTCGTTGTGACCACGTGTCGTTGTGAACAGGTCTCGTTGTGACCAGGTGTCGTTGTGACCACGTGTCGTTGTGACCACGTGTTGTGAACACGTGTCGTTGTGACCACGTGTCGTTGTGACCACGTGCCGTTGTGACCACATGCCGTTGTGACCACGTATCGTTGTGACCACGTGTCGTTGTGACCACGTGTCGTTGTGACCACGCGTCGTTGTGACCACATGTCGTTGTGACCACGCGTCGTTGTGACTACCAGATCAAAAGGACGAGATCATAACAACTTTTGGTCACAACGACACATCATTTTGGGTCCTATCGCCATTGGGTCACATCGACACATCATTTGGGGTCCCTATTCGCCATTGGGTCACAACGACACATCATTTGGGGTCCTATCGCCATTGCGTCACAACGACACATCATTTGGGGTCCTATCGCCATTGGGTCACAACGACACATCATTTGGGGTCATATCGCCATTGGGTCACAACGACACATCATTTGGGGTCATATCGCCATTGGGTCCACATCGACACGTGGTCACATCGGCCTGCAGTGTATTGGACAAAGGAGGAGGCAGTGGTCAAACGTTTGAAAAACTGACCAACCGTGTGCCGCTAATCTTTCACTCACAGACGGCTTGACGGCGGCGTGACACTTTTGAAGTGGATGGAAGGGTGCAACGGCCTGCCTTCAAACATGGTGTCCGCATCTCATGAATCCCAATCATTCAGCTCAGAGCTGGTCAGTATTTTTTTTTTTTATTTGGGGACTGACAATATCTTCTTTTTTAATTTTTTTTTTAACGAATTTCTCGCTTGACGGTTTTTTTTGACGTCTGATGACAATTGCATTCTGATGATAAACTGAATAATTATACCATGGAGACTATGTATGTGATTACTGAAACAACGATGTCTTTAGTTGTTTTTTTTTAATTTTGGTTGGTTGGTTGGTTTCTTTGTTTGTTTACTTTTCTGTACAACCATCTCTAGTTAACTGAAATGAAAATAAAAACAACTGGTTACATTCTCTCCCACCCCCCCACCCCTCTCTCTCTCTCTCTCTCTCTCTCTCTCTCTCTCTCTCTCTCTCTCTCTCTCTCTCAAAAACAAAACAAACAAACAAACAAACAAACAAAAAACATACAAAAAAAAAAACAAACACGATAGTTAATTACCTAAAAAAATTTTTTTTTAATCGAAGCAAACAAATAAAAACACCACAGGCAACTGTGCCGTATCTGAAATGAAAGCCTTTCCTGACATCTGCCGAAGAAAATATGAATATGATCTCATCAAACCCTCCCTCTCTCTCTCTCTCTCTCTCTCTCTCTCTCTCTCTCTCTCTCTCTCTCTGTCTCTCTCCTCTCTCTCTCTCTCTCTCTCTCTCTCTCTCTCTCAGGCAGCCTTAGTACTATCGTCTATGTGTGCATGTGTGTGTGTCTGCAACTATGTTAATAAAGAAATAATCACAGTTTACAAAAGATGAAAAACAACAAAAAAATTTAAACAACAAACGCATAATAGAACCAACAGCGCGAAGACGACGATGATAACAACAACAATAACAGCGTAGTAATCTGACCAGTACGAAAGAATAAGATCAAAAGGTTCTTCTTCTAGGGATATAGGCGAGCTAAAGATGTTCTTGAAAAGATGCTACAGCGGCGGTATATGTTACAGGAAATGGTGTTGCCAATTAGCAACAATACTGTCCGTACAATTACCCGAGAAATGCAGTCACAAAAAAAAGGATGAAAGTTAATATTTTAGCAAACGTGGTTACATGTCTTTTTGTTTTTATTTAAAAAAAAATGTTGTGGAGCATAATTTCACACACACACACACACACACACACACACACACACACACACACACACACTTTTTTTTTCTTAAACGTAGCAGTGTTACAATATAAAGGGAGACAAGAGAGGGGGAACTTCCGCGAAAGAGAGACGTCATAGCTATAATGACTAGTTGCAAACCTCCTTTTACGTAAGATCTTTGTATTTCGGTCAGTGTAGTGCTATTGTTGATTTATTCGAAACATTTGGAAAGTGAACGTATGCCTAATTGTTTAGTTTTGTTTTCGGATCGATTGATAATGCGATTGGAAAATTCTAGATTATGCTAGAATGTTCACCAGGTTTCCGTAAGTTAGTAGTGCATTACCGAAGGTTCGAGAGTGTTGTAGGATCGAATCACATTCGCATAAGCTTGTCTCGATTTCATGGGCTGAGCTTACCGATATGTATTCTAGAAACGAATGATCGAGTATGTTCGAGAATATTCTTTAGATAACATGTAAAAGGATGAGAGCTGTGCGACTGGAGAGGGAGAAAGAAATGAGATTTGTTGAAGAGTTCTATTCATTGACGAGCATAGAAGTGTTCGAGTCTTCACTGAGTTTGAGTCTAGTCGACGAGAAGCTGCCATTAGCAGAATATTGGCTACTGCACGTACGATTGAGTTCCTGTACGACTTACTGAACCTGAAGGTCAGTTAATTTGTTTGTTTGTTTGTTTTTTTTTTTTTTTTTTATTCTTGCGTTCTTGTACGTTTGTAAATAAAAGGATCCTATTCGTTTGAATACCGCCTGGTGAATTTTGCTGTCTGTAAGCTGAACACTTACCACGGGATGCACAACGAACTCATACAAGCTACTGCGCTCACCTGTACAATTTCACTCATCTTGCACCGAGGAATTTCAGCGGTCTAGCGCGTAACACGCTGCCACACTATTTCATAGCGCGGAAGGTGATCACAAATAAACGCACTAAAAACACAGCGTGAACTAACGGATGCTTCAAAGAAAACACGAAAACTGACCAGTGAATTTTTGACAAATCAATCTTTGTTCTGTTATCACAAAGAGACAGACATAAAAAAAAAGTACACTAAACACTTCTCTTCGGGTCGCAGTCAGCCTAAGAAACTTCATCGAAGAAGTCATGTGTTGAAAAGTCAATCGTCTGTTTTGTATTTTGCGAAATTAGCAAGCGTTAGTTTCTGTCTCTATATTTGGTCTGTTTCTTTGTAGTTTGCGCTAATACCCA
>JADBJO010016162.1:22500-25000 GCA_016801955.1 Conus betulinus | reverse complement strand
TTCAGCATTACATAATTTATCTTTTCACACAGTTTTTTTTTACATCTTTTGTGAACCATATTCACAATATTTTAAACTTATCAGGGTTCCATTGTATGTTTAAATGTTGCATATATTTTATTTTTGAGCCTTTCTTACTACCTAGCCATATTGCTTGTGTTTTATCTGCATTTAGGAAAAGTCCTGAAAACTTTCCAAATTTCTCTATTAATTGGACAGATCTTTCAAAAGATATTCGATCTTCATTATTCATTAATTGTGTATCATCAGCAAATTGTGATATTTTAAGTTCTTTGTTGTTATTTTAACACCTTTTATATCTTTATCTTCTCTAATCATGATTGCTAAGATTTCTACACATAGTATGAATAGATAAGACGAAAGTGGATCTCCCTGTCTACAGCCTCTTTCAATGTGAAACCAATCCGAAGTTTGACCGCTAACTATAACAGTTGATTTTTATGTTTTTATAAAAATGTTTGTATCCAATTACATATGCTATTTTCGAAACCATATTCGCTCAAAAATTTTAAATAAAGATTCCCAGTTGAGAGAATCAAAAGTTTTCTCAATCTAAACAGAGTAAAAGTCCGTGTAATTGTCTCACTTCCAGATAGTTAATTAGGTCATAAATAAGTCGTATGTTATCCCCAAGATATCTATTTGCAATGAAACCTGTCTGATCTTCACTTATATAGGCTCGGAAGAGAACCCTTTTTTTATTCTATTTGCGATGCATGCAGACCCAATTTTATACAGAACATTTAAAATTGAAATAGGTCTCCAGTTTTTTTTTTTATATATCTCTCTCGATTTATCCGGTTTAGGTATGCAGGTGATTATTCCTTCTTTTTGAGAGTGCTTGACAGTTCCCCATCCTTGACTGGCTGATTTAGAGCACGAACTACAAAAGGACCAAGTTTTTTCCAAAAAAAAAAAAAAAAAAAAATTCAGCTCCAAAACCGTCAGAACCAGGACTTTTACCATTTTTCATGTTTTTCAAAGCAAAGCTGGCTCTCCTGAACTTATTTCTCCATTTAAGGAATCTTGTTCTTCTCTAGATAGTGTTGGACATTCTTGTATTAAGCCTTGTACGTCACGTGTATCTAGGTTTCTTTTGGAATGCAGTCGTTTAAAAAATAAATGAACCTTCTTTCTTTCTCTTATTTGGCTCATCTATAAGTGTTCCATTGCTGTCCACCAATTTTGTCATACTTTTATTAACATAGGGGCCTCTTTTCTAAATTACAAAAGTAGTTTGATATTTTTTCCCCTTCAGCAATCCATTTAGCTCTTGATCTTTATATAACTCCCTGTATTTTCTTCTCTCTAAGTGTCACTGGTTGTTGTTGGGTTGTTGTTTTTCTTTTAACAATTTAAAGTCTTCCTCTGTTTTATTTTCTTTGTTCTCTAATACACCGATTTCTTTTAACAAATCGTCTTTTTTTTTAAGCCTTTTTGCCTCATATTAGCATATGCAATAGTTTTCGATCTTATTTGCATGAGCAAAAAGTCAATAAAAACTTTATCTGATACAGTAAGTTCAACATCTTTACGTGGGATTCGAGAGAGTGTTTCTACGTCATACTGTTCTATCGAATATTCACAGATGATTTCATCGATTGAATTATGTACTTTGTCTACACATTGTTTGTCTTTTAACAATTCACAATTAAATTTCCAGAATGTGTTATGTTTAATAGTTTTCCCCAAATTTCAATTTCAGAACAACCATTGAATGATCTGTTCGATATCCAGGTGTAATATCTGCATCTTCAAAATTCAAAATAAGGTCTTCTGAGATAAGAAAGAAATCCACTAACCTACTCTGCTTTAAAAGGCGATGATCTGTGGCATGTATAGCGTTTTACGTGTGGATTATTATCTCACCAAACGTCTGACAGAGCGAAGTCAGCCATCACCTTTTCTACACATTTTTTTTGCCTTTGGATTGTTTATATTGCTATCATTATATCATTATCTAAATAGGGATCGAGGACAAGGTTCCAGTCACCAGCTAAAACAAGTGCATGATTTTCATATTTCTGTAGATTGCCCTTTAAGTTTTCGTAAAATTCAGGATTATCTTTATTAGGTCCCGTAAATATTTACCAGCAGAATCTTCTTTTCGAAGGTGTCATGGAGATAATGATATAGTTCCCGTTTGAATCCTTTTCTGTTTCATTGATTTTAAATTCAAAATTATTAAAAATAATATTGCAACTCCCCTTGCATTTGACTTTAACAGAGGAGAAAAAAAAAACGTCTATATCCCATTCAGACGTTACACATCTTTCAAGTTTTTTCATTGAAGTGAATATCCTGAAGGCAGTGAATACAGTGTGACTTTTTTCTAAGAAAATGAAATACGTCTCTTCTCTTCTGAAGGTCTCCTAGTTCCTGACAATTCAGGGACGATATCGTCATTGCTGCCATGTTAAGTCATAAGGCATTTTGCATAAATAATTTTCTTGTACATCACTTCATATACAAATTGAAA
>JADBJO010016162.1:0-7500 GCA_016801955.1 Conus betulinus | reverse complement strand
ATTATTGTTGGCTTGCAAATGTTTGGGGTTTTGTATGATGCTTCTTCAAAGTAGTGTGTGTTCCCTCATGTTACTGAAAGTCTTGCTTTAGAATGGAGAATGGGATGGAGAAACCAAAGCACCGCGTGTTTGAGCTTAACGACCACCGGATTTACACAGGTCACTCAGCTAGGAATAGCACTTACTTGGAGCTTTCGACAGACCTCCTTCTGTCTTCTTCAGCAGTGGTGGTGTGGCTACTGGGTGACTGGCGTTCAGTGCACACGACCACGGGTCGAACCCTGGTCATGTGACTGAACAATGAGGGTGTTGTACACTGATGGCAAGGTGTGTCTTCCCCGGTCCCGGTTGAATGTGGGGTTGTTGGCAGGCAATATGTATAGCCTCCTTCACCCCACGCTGAAACCATCTGTTGTCACTGTCGAGAACGCTGATGTTTTCATAATCGAACTGACGTTGCTGGGCGTGTAGGTTGGCGCCTACTGGTGATGATTCCTTTTGTTTTCTGTAAGTGTTTTTGAAGGTTTCTCTCAGTTCCCCGACATAGTTTTCTTCACAGTCACGACAGTCTGTTCGGTAGATCACTCCAAATTGTCCAGTTTGTCAGTTTTGTCCTTGGGGGCGACCAGCTGGCTGTGGATGATGTTGATAGGTTTGGGATGTATGGAGACACCAGTTTTCCTGATCTTCCTGCTCAAGGCTTTAGTCACACCATGGACATATGGGATGGTGACATGTCCTTTACGCCTGGTTTGGTCATTTTTTGGTGGTAGGGTGCAGTGTGATCTTCTTGCTAGCTGGGATGTTCCACACCCACTTCTCATAGCCTGATATGGTGAGAGCCAGTTTGAGGTGTTCCATTTCCTGGTCTTTGGCATCCTGAGTAGAGCAGATGGTGTTGGCCCGATGAGTGAGGATGCGTATCACTCTGAGTTTGTGTTCCAGTGGCTGGTGGCTTTCGAACTGTAGGTACTGGTTGGTGGTGGGTAGGTTTGTGGTACACACTGAAGAAGGAGAAGGCTGTGCCCTGTCCATGTAATGAGTGTGTCTAGCATGGCAATCGAGTTGTTCTCCTCCACCACATGAGTGAATTTGATAGCAGGGTGTTGACTGTTCAGATAGTTAGTGAAGTCTTCCACCAGCTCCCTCTTGAGGATGGTCATGGGTGTCGTCCACGTGGTGGCCCCAATAGCGTGGAGGAGAATGGTAAGACGCCCAGGGTCTTCTCCTCGAAGTCCTCCATGAAGAGGTTGGCTACAATGGGGTTGACTGGAGAGCCCGTGGCCGCTCCTGTGGTCTGCTGGTAGAAGTTACCTTGAAACATGAAGTAAGTGGTGTTGAGACAGCAAGCCAGGAGTTCACAGATGTTGTCTACGGAAAGCGTAGTACGCTGGGGCAGAGTGTCGTCAGCCTGGAGTCTTGCTTTGATGATGTGTGGAGCTTTCTTCACTGGGAACGCTGGTGAACAATGCCGAAACATCATATGATACCAGGCACTCGTCAGGAGAAAGGGTGTAGTAGTCTGCAGTTTCTAAACCAAGTCCGCACTGTTGATGATGTGGTGTTCAGTCGTGCCAACCAAAGAAGACAGGATGTCTGCCACAAATCTCGCCATCTCATACATGAGGGAACCTCTGGAAGCAAAACTATGGGATGGAGAGGGACGTCTTTCTTGTGTACCACAGGAAGGCTGTAAAACTTGGGGACATCAGTGGTTGATGGGTACAGTTTTCTGTAAAAGTCCAGGGAAAGTCTGCCTGCCCTCCTTGAGACGTTTGAGCAGATTCTTGAGCTTGGTGGCATACCTTTTGGTGGGGTCTTTCTTGAGAGGCTGATAGGTTTTCTGTCATCCAACAGTTGGCTGGCCTTGTCATAGTGCATGGACTTGGGGATAATGACCGTGGACCAACCCTTTTTGGCCAGGAGTAACAAAATCGTGTCGTCTTTCCTAAGTCGGGCCAACGCACGCCTCTCCTCAACAGGAATGTTGGGTTTCAGCGGTTGTGGTTTGTTTCAGGATGCTGACACATTCCAACCTCAGATGGGACGCCTCTTCTGTATGCGGGTCTCTCTGTACAGGTGGTTTCAATACTCATGATGTAGTCCACGATGGGGAGTTTGTCCGGGGGTCACAGCAAAATTGAGTCCCTCTTCCAGCACTCACGTTCAGAGTCAGAAAGTTCATGTCTGATAAGTTCACAACCCATCTCTTCTTCACCCTGTGCATCTCTTCTTCAGTCACAGGTACAATTGGAATGTGATCGTTCTTGTCACGCTTCGATCTCGCCATTAGTTTCTCAAACTTACTTCTCTGGCACATGCGCACTTTGTTCCATTCCAAGTTTTGAGTTGACTCGAGCCAGTCCTTCGCTTCAGCTAGTATCTCAGTCGGTACGTTTGCACTCAACCTGTCCGAACAGAGATGGAAATGTTGTTGTAATCCCTCGATCATCTGATGATCTGCTTTACGCGCTCGTTCATCAGGGCCCGTTCCGTACGGAATAGGGTGTTGCTTGCAGCTTTTCTTTGACTGATGACTTGATTTTTTTTAGGCTGGTCAGTATGACACTGTGATGTTTGCAGTGTGGCGTGAAATGCAGATGGTTTCGGAATCTCGCTAAGGCTTGGTGCGCTCCTTCCAGTTCACGAAAAGTCTTGATGACTGTCTGGTGAAATCGCGTATGAGACGTTGTGGAAGTTTTAATGCTGAGGGGTAGTTATGCGCTGAACTCAGAAGCAATCTGAAGCGATCAAAGCTAAATGCATTTTCGTTATTTTGTCCGTCTTTGTTTCACCTGAGGAAGACCAAAGAGGTCGAAACGCGTTGTGTGTTGTCTTGTGACTCGTTTGTCCACGTTTCTCTGGGCGGTTCACTGACATTTATTTAAGATTTGTTTAGATTTCCGCCTGCAGTCGTTTCACTTTGCAGATTCAACGCCTTCCTTGCGCTGAACTCAGAAGCAATCTGAAGCGATCAAAGCTAAGTGCATTTTCGTTATTTTGTCCGTCTTTGTTTCACCTGAGGAAGACCTAAGAGGTGGAAAACGCGTTGTGTGTTGTCTTGTGACTCGTTTGTCCACGTTTCTCTGGGCGGTTCGCTGACATTTATTTAAGATTTGTTTAGATTCCGCCTGCAGTCGTTTCACTTTGCAGATTCAATGCCTTCCTTGCGCTGAACTCAGAAGCAATCTGAAGCGATCAAAGCTAAGTGCATTTTCGTTATTTTGTCCGTCTTTGTTTCACCTGAGGAAGACCTAAGAGGTCGAAAACGCGTTGTGTGTTGTCTTGGGACTCGTTTGTCCACGTTTCTCTGGGCGGTTCGCTGACATTTATTTAAGATTTGCTGAGGGGTAGACATAACGACGACCAGATTTACACAGGTCACTCAGCTAGGAATAGCACTTACTTGGAGCTTTCGACAGGTCTCCATCTGTCTTCTTCAGCAGTGGTGTGACTACTGGGTGAACTGGCGTTCAGTGCACATGACCACGGGTCGAGCCCTGGTCATGTGACTGAACATGAGATGAAGTTTGAGCTTGTAACTTGATCTTCAGTGTGCAATTGCTAATGATGATCTACTAGTGAGCTGGTGAACTGTGTACTTGGCTGGTGTATTGGCTGGGTGGTTAGCTAAATAATTTGACCACCTGTCTATCCTAGATCATTCATGTCAAATTCTGCAATTCGTCTTTGAACTCAGTTTTCCATGCTTCACCGACACAATTCGTATGTCTCCCATGTTTTTCAGTTAATGCTTATTCATTCAGTTACTCATTCATTCATTCATTCATTCATTTGTTCGTTCGTTCATTCTTTCATTACTCCATCATTAATCTTTTTATTCATATTATTTCAACAGAAATACTATTCAAGGCCAGAATGATTTTCGTGGGTCTTCTGTGAGCGTGTGCTTGCTCCACCTTGGAGTCGAACATGGAGCAGGTACTTCATCTCCTTCTCTGTATTGATGTGTCTAAAACAGGTTTCAATGTGTGGTGAGTGCAAAATGGAGCAGGTACTTCACTTTTTTCTCTGTACAGATTTATCTAAAACAGGCCTCAAAATGTGGTGAGTGCAAAATGGAGCAGGTACTTCATCTCTTTCTCTATATTGATTTATCTAAAGCAGGTTTCAATGTGTGGTAACTGCAAAATGGAGCAGCCAGGTACTTCATCTCTCTTTGTGTATTGATTTGTCTAAAACAGGTTTCAATATATGGTGACTTTAAACTGAAATTGAAAACAAACGCAAAAAACAAAAAAATGACTGCATTTCAACAAAAGTACAAAATTACAAAACAAACAACGCATTTTGACTGTTTGGTCTTCTCGGGCAAGACAAATAACATTGAAGACAATGAAACTAAAGACGTGAGCTAATGGTATCTTATTGAAAACATTTAAATCTTGCAAAAGTGGGGAAAAATACAAGAATAAGGAGAAAAAAATATTGACGTTGCAGAGGTGGAACTCATCTTGTGGCCCAAAGACGCTGGGTATAACAGTCCTTGCATAATGCCCAGGCACACATTCCTTCCCACCCGTCCTCTCTGTGTGTCCCACCCTTCCCCACTCCCATTCCTTACATACAGATACCCCCATCGTACATATATACCCATCTTGGGGTGGATTTTGAAGTCTGGGAATATGGGTCCTAAAAAGCTGATGAACCCCCTAGGGAACGGGGGTCTAGCAGTTCTGTTAAAGTTCAGCTCAGCTCAGCCTCAATCCTTGGGTGTAACAAGCGGTGATCAAATTAGGTTACGCCAAGAGCAATGAAATGAATGGACGTACAGATGAACAATCGGCATACACATACTTTCCCCAGACAAATCCAGTTTCTGGGTTTAGAAATAAATGTGTGCGTGTGGTGATACACTTCCGTAAACGTCCACCCTGCCTCTTTTTCGGAAATTCTATGCTGAAACTGCACTGAGTCAACTATAATCTAATATATAAACGGCAAATTCTGTCTGTGTGTGTGTACGCTATAGACTCAAAAACGGCTCGACCGATTGTAATGAAACTTGGCAGGTACGTCGGTGTTAACCTGAGGATGGTTTTGGGCTAATCTCTAAAAAAAAAAATAAAACTGTTAAAAACTGTTAAAACGTTATAACGGTTTCAAAGACATCTTTTTCCCTCTGCTTTTCCTCAAATAGCCATTGTGATATTGCATGAGCACAGGACTACTTCTCGAAAGTTAGAACCGTTACTTAAAAAAAAACGTTATTTATAACAGTTAAAAACCGTTAAAAAACACCAAACCCTATAAAACTGTTTAAAAAACCGATCTTGTGAGGTTGGCAGTCACGAGAGTCATCGGATTGCCACCAAACTTGACATAAGCCTACAGGAACATCTAGCAGGTAACATGGGGTCACTGTAGTCATCATAACCATTATATTTGACCGTTAAAAACCATTCTTTTCAAAATTTAGGCTGCTCTTGATAAAATTTGGTATACATGTGGCAGTTTTAAACGCCAAAAAAAATGATATACAACTTTTACGAACTGAAATTTAAAATTGACCGTTTAAAAAAAAACGTTGTTTTATAAATTTAGAGTACTCTTGAAGAAATTCGATATACATGTGCAGTTTTAAACGCTAAACAATCATACACAATTTTCAAGATCCGAAAGTTAACATTGACCGTTAAAAAATCGTTATTTTCTAAATGTGTGTGTGTTGTGTGTGTGTGTGTGTGTGTGTGTGTGTGTGTGTTCAGATGTGCATGTGTATTATTATAATTATTATTGTTAGCATTATTATTATGATAAATACTTACATATAGCGCCTCTGCTCGGCTAGAGAGCAAGCTCTAAGCGTTTTACAACCCACACAATCATCTGCACAACAGGCAGCCTACTGGGTAGTGTCGACTGAAGAGCTGCCAGCTGGCGCTTTATTCAGTCGTTTCCCGTGTCATCCAGACGATATCGTTCGATGTCGTTCACTCAGTTCCTTATGTCCGTCATTTTTTCCCATTTCTCACGCAGGGTGCATGCTATGTGTACCATGTCATCCATACCAATGGCCAAACTGGCCTTCGCTTCCGAAAGTTGGTGATGGGATTTTACGTGTGTGGAAGATGTTATGTGTGCGTTCACACACGGAACCCGGGTTTATAGTCTCATTCGAAGGACTGTATGGGAAATAGAGTCAGAACCAATGTTAACTCCCAGGGAAAAATCTCCCTGTACCGAAACGGCCCTGCCGAGATTCGAACCTCAGGATCACCAGGATTATGAGTCCTGCGCTCTACAACCGAGCTATTCCAGCCCTCATATGCCTAAATGCATGCATGTATGCGAGCTTGTGTGTATGTGTGATGCATGTATCCGTGCGTGCATGCATGGGTGTGTGTATTAACAATAACATTCATAACAATATGTGCTGTTTAGTCTTTTCAAGGCCATCTGACCCATATGAACAGGCGAGGTAACTCACAATACAGAGAATCATGAAACATCTGTTTCCATTCATGATATCAGACTTGTTCTCTAATTCTAAACATTCTGTTACATAGAGAGCTACTTTGCACACTAACTTTCCTTTAAGTCTTAAAATTTAAAAAAAAAGTATCTTTTGCTGAGAATGAAAATGGTAGTAGTAGTAGTGAGGAATGTATTTCATTATTACGGAAAAATATCTTGGCCATATTAGTATAAAATGTGTTATGTCTTCAATGCAGTTCCCAGTACATTGTTCACGTGTACCCTCATTGGTAGTTTGCCAAATCCAGGGATACCTTTTAGAGGAAGTCGGTTGCTTTTCTGTAGACACAATGCTCTTCTAAGCTTTACATCATCAAGATCAGTAACATATGCCACTGTCATGAATTCAGGATGGCAGATAAAGTAATCTTGCACTGTTGTAAAAGAGTCTTGCCTGGTTTAACGATCAATATCTAGGAGTCTAGTTTTAAGTGATGACAACAATGTCTGTACACGGCCAGTCTCCTGCATCTCGCAAACATGTCCAATACGGTAAATACATCAAATAGGTCTTGTATTTGTAAGCCAGTTCTTTCTTCCAGACTGATCTTGAATATACAACGCGTTATAACGCTGTTTGGGATATCTGTCTTTTGCTCGATGTAGAACTCTGCACCGGTATTTCACAATCTTGATGTTTGTGTATACATAAAATAGGAAATCCGACACATTCTGCGAGCGCTCATATTTCATTTCTGACGGTCCTTACAATCCTAATATCATGTTACAAAACCTTAATCTGTACTTGTTCAATAAAATCATATTGTTTAAAGCCCCAAGATTGCCAATCCATATCACAAAAACGACTTGATTTTTATGTCCGAGATATGGACGATAGTCGAGATGGGGAGAAAGTGTTTCATTTTGGATGTAATCTGTTAACCCAAGTAAGTGCTCGAAGGGCTTCACTACTTCAATTTTCAACACTGCCGGTCCAGTTTAAGACTAAAGAGGATATTACACCACGATAATTATATGAAGACACAGTCTCTACTTCTTGAT
>JADBJO010016161.1:37500-41360 GCA_016801955.1 Conus betulinus | reverse complement strand
AAAATGTTCTACTCTACACATAACAAATTTCATCATAATAACCTAGCTGTCCCCCGTCTCAACCGCCCCCCCCCCCCCCCCACCCCACCCCCCCCCTTTTTCATAAAAAAGGAAATGAAAAAAAAAAAAAAAAAAACTCCAATTAAAATACAGCATCTATTATCTTAACTATTTCCGATCCACATGAAAAAAAAAAAAAAAAAAAATCTGTGACACTGGAAAAACACAGCATTTGAACATTGCACGACAGTAAAGAGAGAGGCAGTGAGAGAAAGAGAAAGAGAGAGAGAGAGGGGGGGGGAGAGAGAGAGAGAGAGAGAGAGAGAGAGAGAGAGAGAGAGAGAGAGAGAGAGAGAGACAGACAGAGAGAGAGATAGAGGGTTTTGGTATTATCGCACAATTAACATGAAAATCAATAATTCAAACAAACAACAACAACAAAAAATTTGGCAACGTTACCACTAAGGTTTTCTGACACCTGGAAATAATGGTATTATACATCAACGTAGCCACAGACAGGTAGACAGACAGGCAGCGGGACACATTGATATTATATGTACACATCTTATATGACAATCAATACTTCCCGCAGCAAATGGTCTTGGCCATTCAATAAACAGGAACTTTAGTGAAACATAGTCGCTCCCCCTTCTCCCCCGAATCTCCTCTCGAGAAAAACACCCTTCCCCAAAAAAACAACTTCCCCAAAAATACACAATCAAAAAATCGGTTGCAATAGCCACGTATATTTACATGTACAATCACCTTTTGGCAATGCAAACGGACATCCAACAGAGATCATCGGCACATATACATAAACATCATCGTTCATCGTTCATCGTTCTATCCTTCCTGGTGTACAAAACCTTCCGGCAATGTGGAAGAAAGATGGCAAGGGGAGAAAGGAGAGGGGCGCCAGAGGAGAGGGGTAGTGCTACAACACCCCCCCCCCCCCACACACATACACACATACATACACACACACACGCGCGCGTGCATGCGCGCACGCACGCACCAGCGCACGCACACACTCACACACACACACACACACACACACACACACACACACACACACACACACACACACACACACACACACATATTAGCGCGAGCCTGCACCCATGCGCACGCACATAAATGCACACGCACGTATACACACACGCACGTACACATATACATATATATACACACACACACACACACACACACACACACACACACACACACACACACACACTCACACATACCCATACGCACGCGCGCGTGTACACACACACACACACACACACACACACACACACACACACACACACACACACACACACACACACACACACACACACACACACACTAACTACAACTGCGCGTCGGTATATGTTTATAAGTAATAATATATAGTTTAAAGTAAATGAACAATAGATAAACAAATAACTTAAGAATGAAGTATTCTTAAGAGGTAAATGAAGAGGAGAGAGAAGAGAGAGAGAGAGAGAGAGAGAGAGAGAGAGAGAGAGAGAGAGAGAGAGAGAGAGAGAGAGAGAGAGAGAGAAAGGCAACGATTACAATCACATTGAGAATGGAGAGAAAACATAACAACGGGTAGAAAGGTGCAGAGCCGGAACAAGGTTACACCTAAATTGTAGAGGAGGGGGTAGAAAAGGATATCATGCAAAACACTCTTTTACCTTCTCTTTTCTCCCCCCCCCCCCCCCCCCCCACACTCCTCCTTCCTTTCTCCCCCCTCCCCCCCCCCCCCCCTCTCTCTCTAGGAAAGACATAACACATACAATATGAAAAATATAACTACCAACTTCAACATGACCATATACATACTAAAAATATGCTAAGCATTTCACACACACGCACACACAAAAGGATGAATCCACCCACGTCCGTAATTTTTAAACACACACACACACACACACACACACACACACACACACACACACACATATATATATATATATATATATACATACACACACATACATATACACACACACACACACACACATACTGCCGCGCATACACACCACCCCCTCCGCACCTCCCCCCCTCTCCCTTTCCTTTACCTTTTTATGCCATGGCATTTGCGAAAACTGAATCCAAATCACTGTTTATGTCCAGTTTCAAAGTCCTGCCATTTTTTAGTTTGGCCACCACTTTTCCATTTGACGACCATGCCGAGAGAGTTGCTGAATGTTTATTGGCGTTCATCAACAGATTGTAGTTGGCCTTTGTCAAGTCCTCAGAAATCGACACACACCAGTCTGCTTCAGCTTTCTCCGGTTCTCCAGCACACGCCCTTTCTTCTGACGGGAGAAGAACCTGACGAGTATGGGCCGTGGTGGTCTGCCGGTGCCGGGTCGGCCTGAGCGGTGCGCCATCTCGATGTCCTCTTCAGTGACTGGAACACCGACTCGGCTGGTGAAGACCTCTGTGCACTTCCTGACACAGTCCGCCACAGTCTCCACCTTTCCCTGTGGCTCCTCCTTCACGCCATGGACCCGAACATTCCACATACGCCCGTGCTGTTCCATGTCGTTATGAACAAACCTGCTTTTGTTCAGTTCCTTGTTCTGCTGATCTAGCTGTAGACGTAGATCTTTGTTTTCTTCTTTCAAATTGCTCACTTGTGCACGGAGATTGTCTCTATCGGTTTTCAGTTCAAACACAACTCCCTCTAACATGTCGATCCTTTCAATTAGCCTCGTGTTCAGCCTGTCAATGTCCAACCTGACTTGTCGGATATCTTCCTGAGTAGAGGCTAGTAGTTCCAGCTTTCTGTTTATTTCATCCAGCCTCTCCTGAACAGCCATGTCTTTTTTTTCACTAGAATTATTCCTATTCACTTTTTTCTGCGCTAATTGCTCTTTCACTTTTGCTGTGTCCGGACTTAATGCGATATCACTGACAGAGGAACTGGAAGATTTTTCCTTTTGACCCGCGTCTGCACGTTGTGTTTAGAAGCAGAGGTGCTCATATTGAAATCTTGTAACGAAATTCCTCATTATGCTCAATTCTTCATTTTCACAAAAAAGGAAATACATAAGCAGACAAATCACAGAGGTCACACACAAAGCACTGCATAACGTAATGCACCCTTCACTCGTTGGTCAAAAAAAAAAAAAAATCAGTCGTGAAAGTATTCCATCGTGAACTGTAGACCGGACGACAGAGCAGAACGAAAACACGTCCGCTCAGTTCGACGAGCTGCTGCTGCCGCTACTACCACTACAAAATTATTACCACTGCTACTGCTACTATTACTACTGCTACTACCAATGACAACAATGATACTAAAGATACTAGCCTAGTAGACAACATAATTAACTGAATATTTGCATTAATCGATCAGAAATGAATAAAGGATGTAAATAAAAGGAACTTGGTGATACGAAAACAATGGATGCTTATGATAAAAAATAAGTAACTGAAAGAGAGAGAGAGAGAGAGAGAGAGAGAGAGAGAGAGAGAGAGAGAGAGAGAGAGAGAGAGAGAGACAGACAGACAGACAGACAGACAGACAGAGACAGAGAGACAGAGAGAGAGAGAGAAGGGGTGGTGGTGGTGGTGGTGGTGATGGGGATGGGTAGTGAAGTGAGAGGAAATGGCAGGAAAACGAGTGTGTGACACTGCAAACAGGGTGGATTAGTTTGGGTGGATGGAGGTACGGGATACCTGTGTCAATAGCGCGCCGACGGCCGGCGACATTAGAAAAAGCGGAGGACCTCAACTGTAAACCGTTCCCACAGCTACCTCTTCACAACCGTCGACAGAGCACCAGTGCGCCTCGCTACTCCTACTGTTATCACCATCAGGGACTTACCGCCTTGACGTCATAGAGCGATCATTCGCCG
>JADBJO010016161.1:25000-27500 GCA_016801955.1 Conus betulinus | reverse complement strand
CTGTGCAGTATAGACAGGGGTGTGTTCCTGAGCACCTGACAGACCATACAGCTTGAGCAGAAAATCATAATCCCCAAACAAAAACAGTTTGATTGTCTTGTTTCTCCATGTCATGGACTTCAGTGCTGCCAGCTGTCCTTTGTAAGGATCCATGATTCTCTTCAAATTCTCTGGGCTGTCCTTGCAGTCTACAATGGCCAGGACACAGGTGTTGTGTTTGGAGTTTGGATTGTGAAGATTTGCAATCTGAAGCATCAGTTTAAATGTACCACCCCCATGGTCCCCTCCTATCTTTACCCAGATCTCATCCTGTGGGATTGTATTGTCATGCCAAGTCAGCTTGTTCTCTCTGTCATACTGCTGCAACAGGTTTTCTACCAGCTTTGGAATGTCTTTGATTTCTCCTATTGTTTTATCTTCTTCTTTCTGTCTGCCATTCTCATCAACACACAAATGTTTTTCTCTGTACTATTTCAATTTCTCCAAACATAGCTTCTTTCTGTTGTTGTCTTTCTTCTTTTCACAGTCAAATGTTAATCCTATACTTCTGAGAAATCTCTTTTTGCTGTCTGTACTTTGTCCAGCTCAACCCCAGACTAGTTCTAAGTGCAGACCCTTGCTTTTTGGTCACTCTCACAGGGCCACATCCAGCAGCATCAAGAATCTTTTGTCTGTGGGTGCGAGCAGTTCTTTTGATTTCTGATCCATGTGTTTTGATCACATCATCTCTACTGCTTCCTGAAATATTCATTCTGATCTTCTGTATCATGTGAGATCTTTTCTTTCTCAGAGGAGATGATGCCAAAGCAGAAGATTTACGGGGCTGTCTGATCCTTTTCAACACAATTGGCTGACCCCTTGTTTTGCACCTAACTGTTAAATGGTCACTTGACTGTCGCAGCTTCCTACGTACCAAACGTGTCAGTAATTTTTCTTCTTCATCAGTGAGCGGTTTATCAATATCCTCATCATCCGAGTCTAAATAGATCATTTTATTTTTCCGATGTCGGAAAGGCGATATAGAGCTACGTCACTGACTTGCGGCGTTTTCGGTGTGATTGGTGATGTTTGTGTGCAGAGTGTTTTGGGTTTTTTAATTGGGGTTGACATAGACTGACAAAATGACGTTGACACACTTTCATCAACGAGCAAGTCGGCTGGATCAAAAGTTTGTTGTGCGGGTCTTTTCACTGCCCCTACTCTCGGTTTTAGAGGACCACCACCTTTGGTTTGTGATTGAAAGCGGCTGCATGTTTTGCACTGACTGATTGACAGCTCTGGATCGAAAGTTGTCCAGATTTCTGACATTTTCTGAATATCAAGTGCAACACGGTCGGTCGTAGTTTTTGCAGTCGGACAGGTTGCTAGCGCGTTTCAGCCCCATGAGTTTTTGTAGCATTTCATACAAATGGCTGTTGACTGCTTGCCCTCTTCATCATTCAAAATGTCTAAATTGTAACAACGTGAGAGTTCTGCGGCATAGTTTTTACATAATCTCACACAACACCGTCTATCTTTCTCCTTTCGTAACACGCGTTCTCCACAAACTCGACACATAGAATTTAGTCTAGCACAGTGCACACTGTAATCGTGGTGCTCACTTACCGCTGACTGCTGAGACGCCATTGTAAGGAAAACTGATGAGTCACTTACCTCAAACTATACACACAAAACCACACTTTAAAAAGATTATAATATAGTTATAAAACACACACAGACACAAGTTGACTTCACATAATCCTCTGGCAACCCAAAATAAACCAAAACATGTGGCATTTAGTTGTATCTGAAGGTTGGAAAACAAACAAAATCGGTCACAAGCACAGCTCTCTGCAACACGTCTCACAGAAGAAAAAGTGCCGATCTGACTAAGCTCGGCACATCTGGCATCGCTGAACTCGGTCAGGGTCCATGTAAGACGACGGGTAAGCACAAACCATTTTGTAGCAGAGGGGTTCCGGGAGATATGAGATGACGTATGTTTGCGATGCATGTTAAAGCTAGCATCACACACTAGAAATCAAGAGGGTTCGACCGAGCCATGCTGCTGCAAAGTGACCAAGGTCTGCCTGGGTTCCTGTCATCACTGTTTAGGTAATGCACTTTTCAACAGCCTGCCTACAAGATGTTCATTCACATGCACATTGACAACCAGTCTTGGTGACGGAACATAGTGCCCCTCCAAACCAGGATCAGCTTGGCTTTCCTGGAGCAAGGTTGAATCCAAGCGCAGGTCGGCAGCGTACGTACCTCTGCCACGCTGGTTGTGTGCACGTGCCGTTTCGTCCATGCTCGACTGCGTCCATGTGCCATTGTGCCTACGTGCCATTGTATCCTCAAATCCACTGTGCACACGGATAAATCTTGGACACATATGAGATTGCGTGGATTACTGGTTAATCATTATGAACATCCATGGTCCTAATTAGACCAAGATCTTCTTTGGGTGTCAAATCAAAACCAGATATTGCGGCTGGTTAAGCCAGCAAGAGACACAGCG
>JADBJO010016161.1:17500-20000 GCA_016801955.1 Conus betulinus | reverse complement strand
AGGAACCTCCGAAATTGCATCAATATCAATACTACATTCGGACATAAGCTCACAAGTGAAATTTCTAATTGGCTGTATGTATGATATATTTTTAGACCTTTTGGGGTTTCCTTGTTGGAATCCATAAGAATTTCATCAGTAACAGAGTTTTTTTTTACAGATAGGCCTCTTACAACGTATTTGGACACATCCAACGTTCGTTGTTCATTAAGAGGTAAAATGTTTGTCTCCTTATAGCATTTCATTGTGTTTGTGTGCACTGGAACACCCAAGGCTAATTTTAAAGCTTTACTATCTAAGCTTTGCAGTTTCTTTTAAAGGTAGTTAGATGCAGAGAAGTATATTTCCTGTCCATATATTAATTTTGATCGAACTAACGATGTATATAAATGTAAAAGTGTGGTACAGTCTTGACTCCATGGTTGACAACATATAATTTTGAGCAAATTTAATCTTTTCCTAGCTTTATCTATCAAATTTCCAATATGTTTTTTCCAGTTCAGCTTCGGTGTTAAAAACACTCCTAAGAACTTGACTGTTTGCTTATATTGTAGAACATTGTCATCAAGAATAAGGTTGGGCAGAGAGCCTTTGGGTTTTCGCCATTATTAAAAAGCATTAACAAGTTTTCTCACCAGATAATTCGAGACCGTTCTCTTTCATGTAAGCAGACAGACTGTCCAATTCTCCTTGATACATTGTCTGTACAAATTTTTACTGCCCTTTTATTCGAGTGCTTCCTTAATGAAGTATTAATCCAAATGGCAATATCATCTACATACTGCACTACATTGGTGGTTTTAGACAATGCTTTTGGGAGATCATGTGTAAGGATCGTAAATAATAAAGGTGCAATAACAGAACCCTGAGGAATGCCCATATCTATTTTCCTGAATGATGAATATATTTTTCCAATTCGTGTACATATATTTCTTCCTTCTAGAAAGTTTTTTTTTTTTATATAATCATACATATTCCCAGAAATACCAATATTTTTCAGTTTATACAATAATCGAGCATGCCAAACACGGTCGTATGCTTTCTTTACATCAAAGAATGTAGCTAGTGTACTTTTTCTGCGTGAAAATTGCTTTTTTATATGAGACACTTTATGGAGACAGAGAGAACACATGAATCTTTTAGATGGGTGCATACAGAGACAGCAGACACTTCACGGAGACATGTGTTTGATATGCAGGAAACGCACCAGACTTTCTTTTCAGAACAATAGTTGATGGGGAGAGTATGTTGTATGCATCAAAGGCGGTGGACTTGGTTCAATGACCGGAACGGCATAATGTAGACAATTGAAATATACTCTCTCTCTCTCTCTCTCTCTCTCCTCTCTCTCTCTCTCTCTCTCTCTCTCTCTCTCTCTCTCTCTCTCTCTCTCAACTTCCTTTCGGCTAGCTTCTCTTCACTACAGGTTTGATGTTGCGTATCTCTCATTTTCGATCTCCAAAAGGCTGCCTCACATTTCGTCTAGCTTCTGAAGTTCACTACAGGTTTTGATGTTGCGTATGCAACCATTTTCGATCTCACCAAAATGCTGCCACATTTCGTCTTCGTGCGTGATGTGTATACGATGCAGCCATGTGCGTGCGATTTCTTTTCATGTTTTCCATCTTCATTCACTTGAAAGTGTACTTTTCCTTACATGGTGGATTGGAATTCATCATGGGTTCCATGGGGATTTTTCCGGTTTTTTTTCTTTCTTAGCATGCATTCACGCATGGAACTTTTCCACCAGAAGGACCAGGAAGGGGACTGGAGTCATCACAATTTAAATCGGGAGAGATACATATCTTCTAATCTTGCTTTTCTTGATGGGTATTCAGCCCAAGATCTCAGAACAAGAGGCTGACGCCTCACACTCTAAGCCATCAAAGTCCCACGGAATTTGAAATGAAGGCAAAGTGACTGGTCTGAAAATGGTGGAAAAGGCGACCGGTGTTTTTGTCAGTGTACCTCACTGAATATGCTGCACACCGTGTTGCACGCGTCTTCCAAATTAACCCTTACAACACTGTTATCCTAGTCTTTCATCTTTGATTTAATCATGTTCCATGTAGTGCCAGTCTTTCTATATATATACCCATACCACAATGTTTTGTCCCAGTCTTCATTGGTGAACCACAGCACAGAGAATGTCTTGGTCTTTCTCTCTGAAACTACGGCGCATTATGCTGGCCCAGATTTTCTCTTTGAGCTCAAGGCGGATTGAGTGCTCATAGCCTTCCCGTCTAAACCTATTACTCAGTATGCGTCTAAGTCTTCTCCTCTGAACCTATGGCTCATTGTATGGTCTAAATCTTCCCATCTGATTCAGTGCTCACTGTGTGGTCCAAGTCTTCCAGTCTGAGCCTGTGGCTCATTGAGTGGTTGAAGTCTCTCCCTCTGAACCCATGGCTCGCTGGCGGTCAAAATTCTCATTTAGGAACCCTTAACTTGCTGTTTGGTCCAAGTATTTATGTTGGAACCAATTATCGCTGTGTGTGAT